>MU118079.1:8949-73737 GCA_014904855.1 Thelephora ganbajun | reverse complement strand
CACGACAGATTTAAAGATAAAATTAATATATTGATTTTTTTGTTATTTGTTCGAATATCAGTGGGATTTCGACCGGAAACAAATACCTGTGGCACACAAGAGTTGAACGTTGACACGTGATGAAGTACCTATAGGTTGCCTGGCTCATCAGGGACTATCTAGCTAAGCAAGGTAGATCTGGGTTTATCGAGGCTGAGAAACACGAGAATAAGATCAAGCCAATCTGGCCGGATGGGATGGAACTCCTCGATCCTGGTGTATCAACCTCGATATTGATAGGTGAGTGAATGCGGGGGTAGATGGGCCAGATGGGCCAGATATACCTATCCCTACCTTGATCTAATTCCGCACGGTTTGCTGATGCAGGATCGGAACTCCCGAGGAGACCGTGATTTGTAATCGCGAACCTCGTACAGTCATCACAGTGGTCAGGATCCAACAAATATAAAATCCAAGTCCTCTCTCCACAACATGTCTCTACAATCTCTTTTTTTCCTTATCTCCAAAATTAGCGGCAATGTCCCCCGCACCCTCTTACTTCGACAAATCGTTCACTCTCACGAAGGGAACCTCCCTTAAACCCCATCATGATGGCTTCGGCACACGGGCTATCCACGTTGGATCTGAACCAAATCAAGAAACCGGCGCTGTCGTCCCCTCCATCTCTCTTGCGACGACCTACAAGCAGGACGGTGTCGGTAACCACAAGGTTCGTAATCAAAACTCAGGCGCCGAGTGATCTGGGCGCTGACCGTATCCCATTTTGATCAGGGATTTGAGTACTCTCGTTCTGGAAACCCCAACAGGAATGCTCTAGAGTCCACTCTTGCTGCCGTTGAGGGAGGAACCTATGGTCTCGCTTTCGCCTCAGGATCAGCGGCCACCGCTACGGTGATTAACGCTCTTGGGCCCGACGCTCACATCCTCAGCGTCAACGACGTCTATGGAGGAACCTACCGATACATTAAGCGCGTTGCGGGCGAGAACCAGGGTGTCACCAGTTCTTATGTAAGCCTCCAGGACGAGGATGACAATGCCATTCTCTCCGCTTTCCGATATAATACCAAACTTGTGTGGATCGAGTTTCCCACAAACCCTACCCTTCGACTGGTAGATATCCCAAGGATCGTCCGCCTCGCTAAATCACACCCCTCCAAGCCCCTCGTTCTCGTAGACAACACCTTCCTCTCTCCATTCTACTCCTCCCCTCTCCTCCAAGGCGCCGACATCGTGTACCACAGCATCAGCAAATACATAAACGGTCACTCAGATGTCGTCATGGGAGCCCTCATCCTCCCTGCTCGCCATCCTGCTCTTGCGGAGAAATTGCGGTTCCTCCAGAACGCTATTGGTGCCATTCCTTCCGCATACGACTCATGGCTAGCACAACGTGGCCTCAAGACTCTTCATTTACGGATGAAGGCTCACGGGATTAACGCACTTGCCGTCGCCAAGGCACTCCAGTCGTCACAATACGTCGATGAAGTCATCTACCCTGGTCTCCCTTCACACCCTCAAACCGCCTTGGCCTACCACTCCCTCTCCCCGCATGCGCTCAAATTCGTCGAGAAATACAGGGAGGACAACTCCAGTCCAGAGGACACCAGTTTCCCATACAGTGGAATGATATCGTTCAGGATCAGGGGTGGTGCTGAGGAGGCCAACAGGTTCTTGACTTCGACGAGGCTGTTTACCCTGGCAGAGTCCCTCGGCGGTGTGGAGAGCCTTGCTGAACTTCCGGCTCAGATGACCCACGGAAGTATCCCTCCCGCGGAGAGGGAACTTCTTGGCATTGGTGATAATCTCATCAGGTTGTCCGTTGGTGTTGAGGAGACCGAGGATCTTGTCCATGATGTCGAGCAGGCCCTGGAAGCTACTGTACGTCCACGACAACTCCAGCAGTCGTCCGTCATCACTGGACCTGCTGCTGCCGGCCCTTGGCCTGGTCACCTTTCACCACCCGGGCTGCCGGTACTAAAAGATAGTAGGTCATCCGTCATCAGAGGGTGGGTACTAAAAGCAAATTTTCGGCGCCTGAGGATCCCTCCGTTGGCTAGCTTCCATTAGACCCCTGTGATACCGGGTTTTTTTTTTGCACAGACGACCACCTTTCATGGAAGCATAGATACGTCGGATTCAATAGTATAATTTGCCCTCGCGTTGTTTTCCACATTTGCTACATTTTTATTAATCATAATGGCATACTTCTGAATCGTTCTAAACTCAATGCTAGTGATTCAAGGGATGAGCTCATTGACTTTACGTGGTATACGGCGGGGAACACCCAACTACTCGCATTACTGTACTGTGGAGGGCACAGAGATTTGTACAGGGAGGACGATAAATTATCGTCGCTGCGGAGTAATGACCGAGGGTCACTCAGGCGCCCTAATCTTCGAGGACACGAGACCGTACTGTGGACAAATCTGAAAAAAGCGTCGAGTGATTTCCCAACCCTTTGAGATCCACGCACAGAGGCTTATGACCGTTTCCGCAGGTTTTCGGCGAACATCCCTATGGTTAACGAGTGACAACCGTCACAGCCTGGGGAAAAGAGAAAGAAAAATACTGGTGTTCATTTTCATAGGGCTGTAATTCTCTGTTGGGATCGAGGGTGCCGAACGGTAAACGTCGAACCCTGATGTCCACCAACAACTCCGACTCCATGGCGAGGTCCGATCCAGTAGACGGGCTGGCATTGATACCGGTTCAGTAGATACGAAGGACTCTTGTAAAAACAGCTCCGACACTTGGGTGCACAAAAGCATCGTCGCCACGAGATTGTTTCGCACTGCAGCACTGTCCCAAGCCCGTGGCGTACATCGTAAGCAGGTTTCCTGTCTGATATGCCTCTCTCAGGATGACTTGCGGAGGTCGTATTCACCGCAAGATCATGTTTTGAGATAGGAGAGATACCTTGCTTATTCCTATCGATCTTCCGGGGAATCTTTTGATGGTGCTCGGACGTTATTTGGTGCCACGAAGCCCAGGGACAGACGAGGCTTCTGGTAACACTAGTTACTAGGGGTTTGGATATCACGCTCCCGAGCATGCGTCTGAAGCTGAACACAGCGGGGGTGAATCGGTTCGACGCGGTTGCGCTCGTAGGAGAAGAGGGACACCAGGAACAAGAGGCGAAGCAGGAACAAACGGAGGGACAGAAGAGCTATCGTCAGATGATGACAATCCGTTCATCCGTGGGAAAGTAGAGAAAGTGGTATCGGAAGCGGCCTCAGGCTGGTTCGACACGCGAGGACAACCCCCGACTACCAGGCGTAGACTGGTGGAAGACGACGTATGGTCGTGGAATTTTAGATCTCGCACCTCCATTCTCACGGATGTCCGACTGTGACAACCCGAATTGTAATAACATGCGCTGATAGGAGGAAATTCGCAGTGGAATGGCGACATCTCGTCAAATCCGAGGTTCATTAATCATTATCCGGGGGAGGCGAGGGGGTCGAATTATGATGTACCATACACCGCACACGGTCTGTTTCCCGGATGACGATGATCGTTGCGGGAGTGGTAAGTACAGGGGACGCACTACGATAGTAGTACAACGTGTCCTTCGACCTTGAATTCTTTACTAACCAGCTATTTCTACACGTAGTCGACAGCCACATACAGACCGTCGGTCGTCTAGCGAACGTTCACTGGGTTTTGGGGATCGTTAGTCCAACCTGGACCGCAGGCCGAGCTTCAATCCTATCGACCCACGCCTTGAGGCGAGGGAACTCATCAAGACTTTCGATCCCGGCGAACTTGTAACCGCGAATCCTGGAATTCCCCATAAGTGTGCGCCATAGATGCGAGGAAAACACGTCGACTGACCATGGGAAGACATTGATATCAGCGATGCTGAAAACACCAGTCCCGGGACCGGCAAGGTAGTTACGGCTCTGGAGACGTATCTCAAGAACACCGTAGAGACGCTTGACCTCGTCCAAGTAACCTGCATGGGCGGGGAAATGATGGATAAGTTCTAACTCCTGGAAGAGGGACAAACCACTGACGCTTCTTGGCATACGGGATATCCTCTGGTGCAAACTTGTTGAAGTGGCTTGCTATATGGAAAGGTGAGTGACTGCTGGTCGTGTGGTTTGATTGCTCTACATACATTGGCCTTGCATGGGGCCGACACCACCGTGCTGGAGGCGGTAATCAGTTTCAAAATCTCGCCTGAAGGGAAAAAGGAAGACACACAGCAAAGAAAATCCATTGAAGCATCTCACTGTAGTCGGCTGGTTGTTTCGCCACATCAAACCAGAGCTTGTGGTCTGGGTCGTAATGTTGGGAGAGATAAAGCAGGATGGCGGCCGTTTCGAAGACCGCGAAGCCCTCCGCTCCGGTCGTGGTCGGTCGGTTCCGGTCCACCAAGACGGGGATTTTTCCATTAGGGCTCAAGGTTTGAATGTACCATGGCTCCTTCTGCTTGTTGGTTCGGAGAGAAATGTGCTCAACACTGGTGCCAGAGGTCATATGGTGAGGTGTGGATTTGACGAATTGGTTCGAACTTACTCGTATGCAACTTTGGTACCGTAGATGCTCTTCAACTCCTCGAGGTAAACCGACACTTTCCTCCCGTTGGGAGTACCTTCGGTGTAGAGGACGAAAGGAGCCTTTATAGCAGTAGACATTTGTCTGTTTATTGACTGAACGAGGGTGAGTTGAGGGATTCATGACGGAAGGGTTGCAACCCCTCGGTGGTTAACGTACGCGTAATCTGGCTGTAGCGGCGAGGAGAGGACTCGACCCAAACATGACAGTTGTATATATACCGTTTGAGACGGACCTATTTTATCTTGTGAGTGGGGTCTTGAGTCAGGAGGCTCGACATGGCCGCAGCGCGGATCAATTGGTAAGAGAGGGATGATGAGGGTCCATAACGAATATACGTCACCTTCAACGTTAACCATGAGCAACCTGTGACCTATAGTGGAGCCGGAACTGGCTTGGTGGGGCACAAAGAATGCTAATCGAACTGGCTAGAATCGCAACTCAAGAGAGAGAGATCTTTGGTATGAAGAACCTAGACCAACCCAAAGATTGCTCTACGTGTGTCCGGGCTCGCAGGAGGCTAGAAGAACGATTCGTGTTACCCAATACTCATTCGTGCTGTGCTCAATACCAAGGCAGGGAGAGAGCGAGGGTGGATTGTATTGCTAGGGACTCACCCGAGACTCACCGGCGCCGATGGTACGTACAGATGACCTACTGGACCAGTTGAGGTGCTCGCAGTCCCTTGTTTTCCATCGTTGTCCAATGTCTGGTCACCTCCACAGCCAACACCATCATATAGATAACCCATCATGCCAGCATCTCCCTTCTCATAAAACTTAACCCACGCACTCATGTCCAAGAACCGGGTTCACACTCTTTTACCAATGACCGCTTGATTACCCAACTACGGTTCGTACCATAAAAAATACCCCTGGCCATTCTTCTGTTTTGACGCATAAAAGACATCCGATGGGTTTACGGTGATGTCATTACTGGCTTGACCGTCGCGATCGTCAATATCCCTCAGGCCCTTTCGTACGCCAGCGTAGGTCAACAAAGGTCGCCTCTTAGCTCCTCAGAGACTCATTGGGTGTGTTGAAGCTGACCGGCTTGCCCCCTGAATATGGACTGTACTGTTCGTTCATCGGAACTACCGTCTACCCAGTACGTTCCCTTACTCACGCGTGTCAGTCGTAATTCTTAAACCAATTCATCCCTGGGAACCTCCAAAGACACCACGCTAGGTTCAATCGCAGTTGTGTCCTTATCAGTAACAGAAGCGCTCTCCAATATTCATCGGGATTATCCTGGCGTTTGGGCCAGCTCTCGGATCTCGGTTACTCTTGGGTTCTTATTTGTAAGTCCCGCAGCAGCTTACCAGGGTGTCGTAGTCTTTCCCCTCGGAGCGCTGAGGATCTGTTGGTCGGTCGAGTCCATCTCAGCTCCAGCGGTCGGCGGTTTCGTCACAGGGTTCGCGGTACAGATTGTTACCTCGCAGCTTCCTCCTCTCCTCGGAATCGGACGCGAAGGGGTTCCTTGTTCGAGATCCTCTGGAATACGTTGCGTAATGTACGTAAGGCGCAGTTTGATCCTGCTCTGGGAATATCTGGGCTAGCTTCCCTGTATATCATTCGTTGGGTTTGTCATGTTCTGACGAGGAGATCCCACGACACGGCTTGTTGTCCCCGCCACTATTCAATCCTCTTTTATTCTCCGACCTGTTTGTATTTTAGCCCAGACCTTCTGCTTCATCTCTATGGTCAGGAACGCGTTCGTGGCTGTTACCCTCACTTTCATATCTCGGATAATCATCACGAGTTCCAACGGGAAAGAGAAAGTTGCTGTTCTTGGTGAATTTCCTCGTGGACTCAGGTTCAGCCTCATACCACCATTCAATATCAAGCTGATGGGGGTCATTCTCAGTCAATTGCGTACACCGTGTGCCGTCTTGCTGCTCTGCACATCGCGATAGGCAAATGTAAGTGGTTGAACATCGCATCTAGCGTGTTCTTATCTGTTAGACACAACTCCAGCCTTTGGTCGCCAGAACAACTACAAGATTGGTCCAGATTAAGAGCTTATCGCGGTCGGTATGACCAATCTCTTAGGTGCCTTCTTTTCGTCGTACCACACCACTGCGTCTTTCTCTGCCATTGTCCTCAAAGCCAGATGCCACGCTCCTCCTCCCCTTCCCGGCCTTTTCACGGCTGCACTAATCGTTCTATCCCTGTACGCATTGACTAGCGTGTTCTACTACGTGCTTACCGCAGGACTCGCAGCCGTCATCATCAGCTCCGCCCTGAGTCTCGTCGATGGATCGGAGGGAGTCCATTACTGGCACATCTCGAGGCCGTCATCTGGGTCAGCAGCGTCATCACCACAGTATTCGCTGGAGCCCAGTACGGTGTATCGATCACAATCCTGGCTTCGTTCGCCTTGCTTCTCGTCAGGATTGCTAAGCCGCAAGGTTGGTTCTTAGGTACGACGACAAAGGGAACGAATCCACTCGTGAAGTGTTCATTCCGTTGGACCTCGATAAGGAGGGTGTGTTCGACGTAAAGGCGGTGGTGAAATCCCCTGCACCGTGGGTCGTGATTTACAGGCTGGGAGAGTTTCACTTATCCGAACGCGTCGTCGGTGAACATGAAGATTATGGAATATTTCAAGGAGAGCGCGAAGAGGAGTCTGGAGTCGTTTGAGGGTGGGAAGAAAATGAGGTTGTGGAATGAGACGGGTGGCACGGCACAAGTGAGGACGAGAGGGAGAAACGTAGGGGGGCGATTAGGGCGGTCATATTTGAATTTGCATCAGTGTACGTTGTCGATAGCATAGGGGTGCAAATCCTCCGGGACACTAAAAGGGAGGTGGAGAGGTGGACTGGACACACAGTCGACGTTCGCCCCCCCAGCCTGACGTTTATGCGGAAACACGACTAATCCCTCCCTTCGACAGTTCCACTTCGTGAACGTTCACCGAGCAGATGTCCACAACGTCCTCGTCGTGGGAGGGTTTGGGGTTCCAGCCCCACCTTTACGCCCTACGTTCCTTCCACCAAAACCACTAGTTCCTCGTGAGACCGTACCGGCACGAGTCAGGTATATCAGAACGGAGCAGTAGGGCCACGATCTCGCGGCGGGACGTACTCAGATTCCCCTCCGGATCTGGCTGAAGGATACGTACAACATCCATCGCGCCAGAGAATACGCCCTTCTTCCACGTCGATCTCGTCGTTGCTGTACAGGCTACAGAGAAACTTGTATTACAAGTAGAGGAAGGGGCGAGTGAGAGTGGCGAGAGTGGACTGAGTGGGAGTTCTTAGGGTGACATTCTAGTTGATTTACACAATTGATTCTATGAGCTCGAGTTGGTTTGTTCTTGTACATATTTTCGGTTCTTGGTCGATTGAATTTGGGGCTGCGTCTGTCGCACGGGTATGAATCCAGGTGTCCACCTTGGACTAGGCAACGTGCAATACTCCGATATGTGGATCGTCGAAGGAAAGGTTATTACAAGAGATGGTTACTTTACAGAGCGCATTGTATGCTCGAGGACGACCCACAAAACACGAACGCTCGCCCAATTCTGGGTATGTGATCGATCTCCCAGCTTCTCAGGGGAAGTTCTTAATCCCTCCGTTGCAATGTCCCCGGAGCACATTCAGCGGCACTGTCACGGTGAAGTTGCGTGTTCGAGTTAGACGCGAAGAGAAACAGTGGACGTAGAATTACCTTCAAACGGCACATGAAACGAACCTGAGTAGAATCGATGTCTAAACCGCCATATTCCAAAAACTTTCGTAGGTGATAATCGAACTTGAACGGTTTGGAACTGACGCGCCGGATGTTGAGTTGTAGGGTCAATTTACCGTCGACTTTGGACACCTGTTGAGCAAGGCGACTCAGTGTCGTGTCCAATGAGTTCCATGTATCCGTTCCGCCACTCCATCCATACAGCTCTTCCTCGTCTTCGTCTTCATCTCCGTCTTTCCAGTCCGAATCATCATCCTCGATAATATCCATGAAAGTTAAAGATATCTTTCGAAGTTTTTGGGATGTTATCGATGAAAGGAAGTTTGCGAGGGATCGGGGGAGTTTAATAACGGTACGAAGGAGTACGTGGACCTCTTCGAGTTTGTTACAGGAAGCCAGCGAGACATCTGGGATGGGCCGATCTGGGAGTTTGGGGAAGTGAGGACTGATTGAATGAGCCCCGGACAGACTCTCAACACACCTCGATAGCTTCTCTCTAAGCGAAGGGTGACCAAGGTATCTCGGCAACCGGTCAACAACATTTGGTATGCCTCAGGTTCGTAGAAGGTGTAACCTTTGATGCTGATAGTTGAGAAGCGCAGCGGAAAAGCCGCAAGGGCCTTGAGGATGAGGTGTTCTGATTCGAGGTCTCCCAACGACAACGTCCCACGGAAACTCGGGGTGACGTTTGGGACGTCCGGGGTGGTATCAATTACACCGGAATGCGGGAATAGGTACGCAATTTCCAAATCCTCGACGTTCGGTAGGAGGGAAAGGAAATCGAAGAGGATCACTGGGTCTAACGAGCAAAATCGCAGGCTCAATGCGCGCAATGACTTGCCAAAGTGTCCAAGATGAAGTTCCGGCGATGCGCCATTGAAAAGTGTGGCATTCCACTGAATAAGGGAAAGGGATCTGACATCGCTAAACGATGCCAAGTTTGAGAGGGAGAAGTCCAAGTATTGCGGATTGATCCAGGGTTGGAGGCGAGTTTCCTCCAGCGTTAGTGTACGCGTGTGCGAAGCGGGACCGTCGGCCCCTGGAGAGATGTTCTCTAGCCAACGCTGGATGTTGGCCGATGTCAGATGGACGGATTCGAAAAGGTGAGCTTGACACCAGCTAGTCCAAGTCTTTGAAACTAGCGACATGGCCTTGAGGGATTGTGGATCATTGCCCAGATGCTTGAGGATGCGGTCGATGAGTTCGGGTGGGAGAGACATGCTTCAGTGAGAAGAGGTACGGGCAACGCCGATCGATTTGGCGAGACAGGGCTTCCCGCGAATGATTACAATGGATGCCCTCTCATACGCAACTTGCTACCCTGCAGCCAAGCGCATTGAGCTGGCGTGGCCCCGAGTCGGTGACTGCCGGTAGTTCTGCAGCCTGGAGGATGGACCGAAATTAAGTCCATGCGCCGTTTACTGGGACCCTTGTTCCAAATTTGATCCAGTCATTGTCGTTTTTTGGCCGCACTGCTGGCGAATGGCCAACCTGAATGTCTGTTTTTTCGTGGGATTATTCCTTCGTTTTTTAACCATGTACACACACTCTCCCGTGCTCAATAAACAAATTTGGATGGCTGTGGCCGGGACCGGCTTGATATGGGATGGGTCGAGTAAGCGCTCTGATCTGGCACTTTATAAGAACGTCCGTCGACAACGACGACGACGACGAGACGAAGAGTGACGACGAAGATTGGCTCTGCTCTGCATCCGACGGTCTCTACAAAACAAATCTAGCGCAAAAGAAAGTATCGCTCTACTCATCTGCTGCTTGTTTTATCTTTTCTCTTTTGTTCCTCCACCTCGCTTTCGTTTTTTCTCCATCGCTCTCCGACGTTTCCAAAGCTTTGTTTCCTAGTTTTCCTCGCACCTTTTCTTGCCTTTTCTCGCCTCATCGCCCGTCGAATCTGTCATGTCGACGAACACATTCGTCCCTTATTCGAGGCCCGTAGCCTCTCCCGACACATCTGCTTCTCGATCGTCCGGAGAATACCTGCCCGGCCCACAGGAGGGTTGGAATTCCTCGAACATGTTGAACCGAACCCAGTTCAGCACCGTAGGCCTTTTCTCTCCCACTAACCACCACCATCACCTCCCATCCTCCCCTCCTCTCCTACCCGACCCCCCCTCTAACGGCTTCTCCTTCAACGACCGCGAGCCCAAGCTACTGCGCTTACCCCCCCAATCTAATCCAACGGTGATTGTTCAACCGAACCCCTCTTCTCAACCCATCACCCACGCCCTCCATCACTCCGTTACTTCTCTCTGGTGGGGTGAATTGGAACCCTGGATGGACGAAGAGTACGCCAAGCAGGTCTGCACCATGAAGAACTGGGATCCCGTAACCATCAAGGTCCCTCGTCCTCCCCCAGATCCCGTTACCGGTCAGCAGGCAAACAACCCCGGCTACTGCTTCCTCACCTTCAGCTCTCAAGCTCAAGCCGCTTCCGTCCTTGGAGAGATAACCAACTCTCCGGCCCCAATCATCATGCCTAACTCATCCAAACCCTTCGTTTTCAATTGGGCCTCGTCCGTTCCCGCGTCACCTCCAACCTTATCGCTCCCTATGACCACGCAAATCCAACAGTCTACCCATCAGCCGCCGCCGCCCAATTTCACTAAGGAGTATAGTATTTTTGTTGGCGATCTTGCTCCGGAGGTATCAAACTCTGATCTAGTCGCTGTCTTCCGCAATCCAGTTCTCGGTCTTCGGAACGACCGGGAGCCACGATTCATTCGTCCCTTCCTCAGCTGCAAGAGTGCCAAAATCATGCTCGATCCCGTCACAGGTGTCTCCAGAGGGTACGGATTTGTCAGGTAAGTACGCTTGCCCCGGCCCACTCGAATCTCCCTCATTAGATCCGGCCAGGTTTACCGAAGAGTCTGATCAACAGCGAGCGCTCATCGAGATGCACGGCCTCTACTGCCTCTCCCGTCCAAGTACGTTTCTCAGATCATGTCTCGGTTTGAATCATGTTTACGTTTCTCCCCTATCAGTGAGGATCTCACCTGCCACTGCAAAACACAAGGGTCAACAAGCGACTGTCCCCGCGTTCCCTGTCCCAAGCCAATATGCAAGCCCGGATCTCCAAACCACGCTTTCGCTCCCCCCGATGCCCACTCTGATGACAACCGAAGGCATCTCCGGTCCGCTCGCCACGTCGTCGACCCCAATGCCTGGATCAAGCAACTCGTTACACACCGCCTCTGGGTCTATACCTTCCGTTCCCTGAGCTTGGACAGCTCCTCCATCTTGTCCAACGTCCCGGATGACATCATCAGGGCTCAGAATGTTGTGAACCCCTTACTGGGTTCTCCACCTTCCCATTTAGCGTCCAGCAAGCCTCCCACTAATTCCAACGGAGTGAACTCAATCACCTCAACGTTTGCCGCTCAGCAGGTGCAAGATATTTCGTCCTCACAGACATCCGTGTTATCTGAAGAGTTTTCGAAGCATCATGCACAGGCGCGAGCCATCCTGTCTAACCTGATCGGACCCAACGGGGAACAGCTCTCTTCATCAGACCCATACAACACTACGGTGTTCGTTGGCGGCCTGTCTCCTCTGATATCCGAGGACACGTTGAGGACGTTCTTTGCACCGTTTGGTGATATCCACTACGTTCGACGTTTCTCATAAACTATGTTCTGGACCACGGCTAACGGTACTTATTCCCGTACAGGTCAAGGTTCCAGCTGGGAAAAATTGCGGCTTCGTTCAATTCATCCGCAAGCCGGACGCTGAGCGAGCGATCGAAAAGATGCAAGGTTTTTCCATTGGAGGCAGTAGGATGCGGTTGAGTTGGGGACGTAGCCAGTGTAAGTGAAACCGATCGGGGTCTTGGGTGAGGATGACTAACTTCGGCACAGACAAAGCTGCACAGGCTGCCGCCCAGGCCGCGCAGACCGCAGCGATGCAAAGCCATTATCAACCACCTCCGATGCAGACTTCATCGCCACCCCCTGTTACCCAACAACAACCTCACCCAAACATCACCGGAGAACAGGCGATCGAGATCCTCCAGAAACTGGGACTTGCCAACCTGCTGAAGCAATTGAACCTCGCCTCGGACACTGGCATCTTGGGACGGCTGAATCCGCCACCTGGTGGAGGTGGGATTCCCTTCAGAGATGACGAGAATGTTCGTTCTTCCGTCGACATGTTTTCCCACTACCGGAACCAAGGTGTTGGTCCAATCGAGGCCCCAGGCCTCCGTCCTCCCATTCCTACCTCATTCTCTCCGTTCTCACCCGACCTCAGGGTGCATGCTGATGACCGTAAGACCACCCAAGAGCCGGTTGGAGCCCGACCCAACAAGAGTTTCTCCCCCGCTGTCGGCGAAAACTCGTCCAACCTTCCCTTGAGCGGAAAAGCCTCTCCTGTCGGATCTGGGTCTGGATCGCGCACGAGCGCCGGCACGACTACTCCACGCTACGGGCCGTTTTTCGATGCTTCTACCAATCAGTTCTTCCCTCGGTCGTCCAGCCGGCAGGACAGCAACACCTCTGCTCATCGCGACTCACCTGCTCGGACTCTGTCGCCTGGTCGCAGCGAATTTGATGGGCAAGACTCTATTCACGACCTGAACGGAACGCTTGCGAGTCTCGACCTCGACAATAACAACACTCAAAACGTTCCAACCTTCAGGAAGGCTGTTGGTTCACCTACCGGCTCCACGTCGTCATGAATCAGTGGAGGTGGTGTTGTCGGCAGCACAAACTATAAGCGCTTTTAAATACCCCCTCTCCGCAAAAGGGCTCGCTTTGCGCACGTATTTTTGTCGTTTCCACTTTTTATCATCCTCGTTGTTCACTCGCATCCCGTCGTTTGTTATAATCACCCACCCTCTCGTGAAATCGTTTTCCAACTTGCGCCTTTTTTGTTTGTGTGCTCTTTTTGTCATTCTGTCCTCCAGACCATAGTGATCTAAATCTCTTCCCCGTTGCTCTCGCTTTGTCCTCTTCCTCTATCCCCCTTGTTTCGCAAGATTTGTTCTTCTCTGACCCTCTCCCGGCCATTTGTTTTATGCTGTGGCTCGTATACATACGCACACATACACATATGAAGTACCATACTCCCCTCCGGAGCGTTTTATCATGAAATATTTCCTCTATGTTTGTTTTTTACCCCCCTCCCTCTTCATCTTGTTCGCGCACACACCGGTCGGCTCCATTACTAGCCCTTTACCACTACACTGCCTCTCCAACGCCCATCCTCTCACCTCTCTCTCACCTTCTAAGGACGGTTTTCTTTTCGTTTTGTTTTTTGACACACACGCCTACTCCTTCGACGTTTTCGCCCAATTCTCGAATCAGCTCTCTCAGATACATAAAGTAATGCCGCTTGTCCAGTAGCTGTCCATCTCTATCTTGATATGACTTTGTTCCTCTCCTTGAAACTCAGACCTTTGCCCATCTCGCCCTAATGTGAGGACCGAATGGATGTGAAAGTCGAGTACTGAGAATAACGTGATCAGCGTTGCGATGGATCGGTAATTGCGCGCAACGGATTTCAGAATCCTTTTTGAGGTAGATTCTGGTAAGTAAGGCGAAAGATCGAGGAGGTAACGATACAGGTGACCTAAAGTACAAACACGAACACATAACCATCAGAAAAAGAAGGCTCCAGTAAGAATACCAGAAGGATAGCAGAGTCCAGGAAGAGAAGAGGGGTTGACAAAAGGGGAGACCGGGGATGTGGTAGAGGGAGAGAAGAGGGACTGTGATCCCAGGGTGCATGACGAGCATAACGTTACATACGATGATATGAATGTGTTTACGACAGGAGATGTTGAGCCCACCCTTTCGGAAATACCCGGGGTTCCCGGGCCGTGTGCCGTGGCGAAGCTCTGCGTCGAGCGAAATGATAGGTGGCGGAAATAGGCGGCGAGGTATCGATGATGATACAGTAATTGCCTGTGAGGGTAAAGGTTTTTTCCGGGTGTCCTTGTGTGGAGGTATGAGCGCAACGGAGGTATTCCTCCGAGAACTTTGGAGAGCCGAAGGGGGAAAAAGGGGGAGAGGGTCATGTATCGGATCGACGTCGTACGTGACCTTCTTGAGGAGACCAAGATAGACACACACAAGGCCCGAGACGACACTGATTTGCCCTACACACCCAGCGTCAGGAAGGTAAAATGGTATCGCCTAGTCCTCTGGGGTGTATGGGATATAAGAAGTACCAAGCGCATATTCTCCGGGAGATTCGTGTATGTTGTCAGGGGGCGGATTCGGTGAGGAAGTTGAAGCGAGAGACGTTGGGCGGGGGGGAACAGGCATAAGGATTACGGTGCTGATTCGGATTTGGGTCAATGATGTGGACTGGACGGTATTATCGCCCTTCACTTGAAGTGGGGGAACGGTGGCATCTGCGTCAGACACCTTATCTGCAGATAGTGGCTGGATGATTCAAGAAACCGGGCATGAGCACAAAGAAGAACGGGAGTGATTGAGTGAACGAATACAACTCACGAGAAACTCTCGCCACCGTGATCCCCTCTGGTCGTTTGCCGTACGGCTCACATCGAGCTTCTCCGACCGAGATTCTGATTGAGAGCAGAACGGATACCACGAGGCGATCCAAACGTCCCACATTCTTGGTTTCTCTCCTAACGGCCATCTGCGTCCGTTAGGCCTAGTCTCAGGAGGATCGTTAGGACCGCTGAAGTACCAGGCATAGTTTCGCGAAAAGGACTCTTGACCGAATAGGTCGGGGTTGTAGCGTTTCGCGACGTAGAGGATGGTGAAGATTAGGACGGTGACGCCTACGGTGAAAGCGAAGGCTTTCAGACCGTTGTATCCGCCGTCGGCCATGTATAAAAGGTGCGACTGCGGGTCGGGAGGATAGCACTGATTTGGAGAAGCGTAAAGCTTAAAGCTTAAAAGGTGAGCCGTGGAGTAGAGAATGGAGGAAGAGTGATTTTGATACCACGCCGTCTGCTTGCGCACTGGGAAGATGAAGGAATAGGCTGGTATTGGAACCGAAAAGGGATCGAGGTCGTGATCAAACCTCGAGGCCAACTTAAGCGTGGCGTGTCTTGGTATGAGCCAATATCCCGGTTGGAGGGATTTTTGTGGCACTCGGTACACTTACAAGCGGTCGGATGAATGCACCGAATCCAGGAAGCCACGGTCGTTCTTTTTTTTCTCGTTTCTGTTCCATTAGCCGGAAACACAGAGAGCGGCGCTTTTTAATATTCGGAGGAGGAGATTGTCCCCCTTTGCGTAATTGCCGGGTGTTTTCCACGTGTCTGCGGTGGATGAGGCATTCATGAGTAGAAAAATGACGGTTGGAATGCTTGAGTACCCCCCTTGCCTGAGTGAACACCACAAGCCAACGGACGATGGCAGACACCCAGCCAAGGACCTTCAGGCTCTCCCCCTCCGCTTTGTTATCCTTTCCTGTGAGTCTTTCGTCCCCCACTTCATATCTCGGCCAACAATTCATCACAGAGCCGATTTTGCAATCCACCGCCAAGCGTCGGAAAAGTGAGATCGTGTTCAGGTACCTCTCCCATCTTCTACCACCCTCTCCCTCTCTCTCAATCCTAACGCGAAAAAAAAATAGCGACAGCGGTTGTCGATGTCAAGTTGGATGATATTCTTGAACGAAAGCATCTCCCGCCGCTAGGTGCTCCACTCTCGTTTCCCTGTCACCGCGACACGCTAACGCTTTTCGATCAGGTCTCAAGGATTTCGAAGAATGGCTTCTCTTCGTCGAGCAAAGCGCTGAGAACCTGTATTTCATCCTCTGGATCAAGGAATATAACGCCAGGTACACCCAATGGATGAATAACACCAGAGCTCTCCTCAAAAACGATCCCTATCACCCCTACCAATCAACTTCTCAGCTCCCTCCTTCAACCCAGACCAACCGTTCCCTCGCCATCTTCTACTCACGAGCAAAGCAGACTTTCTTCACCCCAAATTCTCCTTACGAGCTCGATTTACCTTCTGATATTCTTGGCCCTTTCCACACTCCCACTCTTTCCTCTGACTCCCTCAATCATCCCCCCAACCACGATCATTCTGTCTCCAGTGGCGCCTTGTCCCCCCATCCGAATCCGGCCGTCTTTAGCGAGGTTGAGGACAAGGTCCGTTCCATGCTTCAGGAAAGTTTGGATCGTTTTGCAAATTCAACAATTACAAATGTCGGAACCGCACGCGCAACGTGTGGGCTTGTCGGTGGTACCGTGATCGCCCTTGCCGGCTTCCTTCCCCCGATCGCAGAGAATCTTGCGCTTTCTAAAAACCGATGGCTCAGGGTCCTTGCCTTCCCTGGACTATGGCTCGGCCTTACCATCGTCTTGGCCAGTTTGCGCGGCGTATGTACCTCAGCCCCGTTTCCTTATACCCGAGAAACTGAATCCTACTATTTCAGGTTTGCATGATGATCTACGTCTTTGGTGATCTCCGCCAGCTCCGATCCTTCGAACTGGCTCGACCTCCCATCTCTCCTCCTCAACGTCTTCGTCCTCTACGGATAAACACGGCTCCTGTTCGCTCTCCTCCTCCCGAACCCGAGCCGTGGTCAATTCCCATCAGACGTCCTCCAATCATCCCTAAACCCGTCCACGATCCTGAGAAATCATTCACTCCGCCTGTTTCTCCAAACGCGATACGTTTTCTTCCCCCCAACCACGAACCAGTTCAATCGCCCCTTTCTTACCGGTCCTCCAATACCCGTCTTCAAGTCGATGACACTAACCCCCGAGTCACCGTCTCTTCCGTTCGCGCCGACTCCCCTACCTCATACGACTCTGACGCCTCTCGCACTTCTACCACATCCTCTGAAGTGGAAATTCATATCTCTGAGGCTTTTCAGGACATAGAACCCCCTTACCTTAGGGACGACTTGATGACCTCTAGTCCGGTCCCTTCTTCGTGGCAGGCAGAATCCCCGTCCAATACACCCCCAGCTTGGATCCCACATCTCATGGCGTACAACGCTGACTCTGTGCTTCCATCCAGCCCCGCTTCTCAAAGGTTTCCTTCACCAGCGGATAACGTTTTTCGCGCCAGCAACGCACGAACGTCTACCACCCTGGACAGAGAAGAAGAAAGGGAAAAGTGGATGCCCACCGCTAGCTTCATCCAACCGTTCGAATATAACGAGTGGGAAGAGTGGGACGGTGAGAGCGTTATATGCGTTACAGAAGGTTCACTTGGTGGGTATGGTGGAGGTGATGAAGAGAGTCGGATTAGCCACTTTGTGCATCCCACGAGTTTTGGCCAGAATGGATCGAGAGGTATCGGCGCGAGAGTACCCACCCAACTCCGAGGAGGATCCAGGAGAGGGACTATCACCTCCACCAAAGGTTCCGAACAATTCGGAACGTTCGATTTCAACGCATTGCCCGCTTTTCAAGCCGCGGCGTCTCCCTCTGTCGCCCCTGCCTTCCAGAGGAAACCGAGATATCGCGCATGCGACGTTTCTCCCCTTCCTCCCCTTCAAGAAGAGACCGGCCTGATGGAAGCAGGTCGACAGGGTGATGCCTTGAGGTCGTGGTTCGTGGAGGTTCCAAAGTTGGTTATCAGGAGAACACAAGGGAAATGTGCGGCTGCAAAACAGGTCATGAAGGATGTCCTGAGCAGAAGCGCTAATGAAGCATCGAGACGAAACGGTGGTGGAGGCGGGTCCGGGGGTACATATCTAGACACGCCCAAGGCAGAGGATGGGCAGCAGAGATTCACCGTCGCTGGAGGCGTCTACCCAGATCGAGGATTAGATGACCTCACAGTCAGCACCACACCTCGACCACTGCCAAACTCCCACCACACGGTTTCGAAGGCGAAAGAGAAGGGAAAGTTTGATGTGAAACAGACCAAAGAGAGTTGGAGGGTTCGGTGGAAACGGGTCTTGAGTGTTCCGGCCTTCAGGAGTCCGTTGACGAAGATTCTGAACCCTGTCGTGACGAGGGCTCAGTGGGAAGTTGTTGTCAGGTCGGGGATCCTTGCCTTTGTGATCTCGTTCGTCATCGTGGCCATCATCGTTGCCGTCCCCGTTCCTTGACTGGAAGAGAAAACCTGGTCGTTTTGTGTCCTCCCTGACGGAGAAACGTCATGTTGCATAGTTCTTTTGCTTGCTGATTATCCCTCTCGTCGACTCTGCATTGTAGCTTTTCAGATTTACCCCATTCATCCGGTTTTCTTGGACTTTATGCTTGTATTCATCGTATTTGTGTTTGTGTGTGTTGTTTTTTCGTTGGGATTGTTACCTAGCTTCATTTTAGATACGAAGTTCAGAAGCAAAGTTGGCTTGCAGTTGTGTTCGTGTATCTTGACGCTGGAATCAGTTGATCTCCAGGGAAGAGATACAATCCTGCGGTGAATCCGAGCACAACCATAGAATTCGGTTTCAGACAGGAGATTCAGAATCAAAGTCGATCAAGTTGGCTCGGAACCAGCGTTTGCCTCCGGCTCTGAGAGAAATCACGACTTGGAACGCGACCCAATCCGACGATGGATGAATCTGCCGTTTACTCTTCAAACCAAAACCTCTCGCCCAAATCTCGGTACAGGAGGAACAGCTCTCGTTTCAAACCTGGAGGCACCAACGGCGCGAACAGAATCGTTTCAATGCCATACCATGACTCCCGATCCGCCATGTCAACGTCAAACGGCCTGAACGTCGAGGACCCCCTCTCAGATTCGAACTTCAGGCGGGGCGTGTCCCCACTGGGTACACGCAATCTGCTCATGTGAGTCCACCAAGTCACACGTATCTTCCATCCTACCCCCTCTTCCTCCAAACAAATATGCGCCGATTCGACAGCTAAGCCATCACTCAGGTCGGATAGCGAGCAATCCGAGATAATCTCCCCCATCCCTCGAAAACACAGCAGCATCGCAGCTCAAGAGAGTCTACCGTGGCTACGGACCGAAACTCCCTCTCCAGCACCTTCCAACTGGTCTGCCTTGTCAACCCACTCGGCTATTAATACGGCAACAAATCACATGCACCCATCCCTCGCGTCCCCGTCCCTCCGTCCGCACGGTCGCCTGCCATCCATCATGAGGAGGTTGAAGAAACCTTTGAGCATTGGATCCCTGGCCGAGAGGGCGCATGGAGGTGCGAGCAGTAGGATAGGACATTCGTCGACCTTGACGCGCCATGCGGTTGATCGGCACACGAAGGAACGTGGAGAGTGGGAAGGCGGGTTGGCGAGGAGGTGGATTAGGTGGATGCATAAGGAAGGGATCAAGAATTGGATTCTTCCCTGTGTGCTGCTCACCACAACGTGGATCAAATGGGTTACCGGCTTGGGGTCATATTCTGGTAGGACATCGAATTGGTTCTCGGAGCCGCATGTAACCGATTTTTCGCCTCTAGGACGGGATACCCCACCGATGTTTGGTGATTACGAGGCTCAAAGACATTGGATGGAGATAACGATCCACCTCCCATTCAAGGAGTGGTACAAATACGATCTGCAGTATTGGGGACTCGACTATCCCCCTTTGACGGCACACGTCTCGTGGTTATGCGGTAAAGTGTACATTAGTGGTCAGCACACAACAGACGAATCGCATCCTGACGTTTTTTTTTGTAGTGGGTCGTGGATAGAACCGTCGTGGTTTGCCCTCGGCGATTCGCGTGGCATAGAAACGGATGGGAGTAAAGTTTATATGCGGACGACTGTCCTCGTATGCGACTTACTCTACGTTTGGGCCGTGATCATGTTCACGCGCACGATACAAGCTACGAGATCGACGCGAACCCAGGTGAGGTTTCCGTACTATGTCTTTGCTTTGGGAGCGTAAACGCTAAGGTTCAAGAGGAAAGAATCTCATGATTGTTACTCTGCTGACGCAACCTGCGCTGCTGTTGATCGACTTTGGGCATTTCCAATATAACTCGGTCATGTTGGGTTGGTTTCCCACTCAGTCGCCTCAGGAATGCAGTGATTGATCGAATTTCCACATAGCATTGACGCTTCTTAGTGTCAACTATATGTCCAAGGGCCAGGACCTCATTGCCGCGGTTTTCTTCGTCGCAAGTCTTGGTTTCAAGCAGATGGCGTTGTACTACGCGCCGGCGATTGGATCGTACTTGCTTGCAAAGTGCATTTATCTCGGTCAGAAGAACGGGCACGTATTTCCCTCCTCGTTTCTCCTCCTCACTGGTTATCTAATCGTACGTCTGACACCATATAGGGGTAGACTATTCGTGCAGCTTGGGGCTGTGACCGTTGCATCGTTCACTCTTCTCTTCTTACCATTTCTCCCACCATTTGCCTCGCCAAGAACGATTCTCGATCCTATTGTCAGGATATTTCCCTTCTCCCGTGGACTATTCGAAGACAAAGTCGCGAATTTCTGGTGTTTCTCCAACATGGTACTTAAATGGCGTAACCTTGCGAGCCCTGGAACTTTGGTAAAGATTTCGACGCTTCTGACAGCGGTTGGGTTCCTGCCTGCGGTTGTGGGGTTGCTGAGGACGGGGTTTAGCTTGAGGATAAAGGAAGATCCTGTCCCTTCGACGAATTCTAGAATTTCGACGGAGAGAGAGGATTCTACTTTGGCAGGAGCTACTCCATCGACGAAGATAGAGGGAGACAAAGATCAAGGGAAGGAAGTCTCTACGACAGGGCCCGGCCCTCTCTTCCCCCTTTTACTCCTTTCAATGCTCACTTCTTCGATTTCGTTCTTCCTTTTCTCCTTCCAAGTCCACGAGAAGACGATCCTTGTGCCCCTGCTGCCGCTTACTCTGATCATGGTTGGGGCCTCCGGGAGTGTGGAAAGCACAACGTGGGAATTGGGGATGTTGGCCAATAATGTCGCTGTCTTCAGGTGAGACTTTGTCAAAGGCCGTCACATAAACCGGTAGCTCATTTTTTCTACCCTCAGTATGTGGCCGCTGCTGAAAAGGGACGGGCTGGGAATTCAATACGTCACCTTGACCGTTTTGTGGAATGCTGCACTGGGGTATACACCATTCAAGCGTCCAAAGACCTTTTTCCAGTTTGTATCCCTGGTAAGTAACTCGATGGTCGTCACCTGTTATAGGTACTGTTGCTGAATGCCCCTCCGGGGCACATAGGTTGCCCCTAGTACATGCATCACCCTTCACCTCTTGGAACTTGTCGTCCACCCACCAGCTCGGTACCCAGACCTCTTCCCGGTTTTGAACGTACTGGTCAGCACCCCGGTTCTCGGGTTGATCTGGCTGTGGTCGATCAAATCCGGGATCGAGGTCGGTTGGGCAATTGCCGGCCTCGGAGGCGGTAATGCGGGGGCAGCTAATACCGGCGCGAACTCACAACCCACTCCATCCTCCTTGGCTACGAACTCCACGAACGCGACTACTTCCAAAACATCTCATTCATATCTGACCCACCGCGGTGATTCGGGATCTCCGTTTCCCGTCGCGGACCCACCTCTTTCGCCGCCGTTGGCTTTTAATAGGAGGATAGGCTCTCCGCCTGCGATACTCGGACCGCACCGGCCTGGAGTCAGAGAGCGAACTTGGTCGAGCGCTAGCACTAACAGTAACACGAGGACGAGGGCTAATCTGCCGATTGGTCCTGGTTGGGACCGTCCCTCAAACTTGAATCGCTCGGGACGGGTAGAAGGCGGGAGAGATGCCTCAATTCAGGGACTCGGATTGAATTTTGGGTTGGGTGGGCAAGGAGAGATAATCTCAGACAGCAAACAGAGTAGAGGGCAGAGTTTGGGCGTGTCGAACGTTAGGCGGAGGGCGCCGAATTTACCGGGGAACGGTGAAGGGTTGCCACCACCTTCTGATTGAGGTGCTAAAACACACCTTTGTAATCTACGTCCGTGCTCGATTTGTATATGGTAGTTTACTTATTTATGATTATGTGTACCGTGCAATACCTTTCTTCCTCTCATCGGGGTGCTTAACAAATTACGATAATAGTGCTTCAAGCTTCAAACTGTAGTCGGATCAAGAAAGGAGATCGATACAAAAGATGGTAACATCTAGGTGGGATGAAAATAAAGAGGGTGGTGAAAGGGAGATTAGAATATTGTGTGCAATATGAAAACAGAGTGTGGGTTGCTAGTTCATGGAAGATGAACGAAAGTGGAACACGATGCAATGCGATTACGGGGGAGGGGAGGTGGTATTGCTATCATGGAGATTCTGGAGGTGAAGGTGGTGAAGGTGGTTGGGCCTTTCCGCTTCCGCTGGAGCGCCACCATTTGGTAATCTTGTCCGCAACGTACCGACCGCTCTTTCCGACTCCGGCGCTGACGACACCCTTGATGGTCTGAACTGTTGACGGGTACCTCACGATGTGCTTGATTTCTTTTGAAATGGTGTCAGTCGAACTGAGGTGCGGGGACAGAATAAGCGAGCTTACCACTTTGAATCAATGACTCCAAGTCGTGCCTTGCGGAAATCTGTGCCCAATACTCGGTGGCGTCCTCAGCATTGTGCGGCGGAGAAGCGACGCCTTTCAATAGCTCCGATGGGAGTTTGCGCAAATGAGCCAGCCTGGCATTCGGAGATGTGTCCTGCACGATCGACGTGCAATGATTCTTCCAATGCACGCCAGGCAGCCCGGTCACAAGACGGTAATATAACTCCTTGAACTGCGGGCCTTGCTTATGAACGATGTTTCCCACTTTATTTCGGTTCTCCGCAGGCAAGAGCATCCGAATATCGCCACCGTAACTGATCCCTCCTATCCTTTCAAAAAGCTCGGTTTCGGAAAACCTTTCCGGAAGGGTTAGGAGAGCGGCCCGAATGGCCGACGTTAGGTTCACTTGTTGTGCAAGTCGAACCCGTGGGTCGTCTTTGATGATCCTTATGGGTTTGTGCATCCTACCGGCGAGATAGAGCGTTCTCCAGTTGAGGAGATCCGAGCAGAGGTTATCTACCGTCGTTACACCGTATTTGATCATCTGCCAATGAATAAGGCGTCATTAGGGGAGAAGGAACGATCGAGCGAGCGTCGGTTAACGTACCACATCGTTCATGGGTACATAGGCATTGAACCAGAGCCCAGGGGATATCTCCTGGACACGCGAGACGAAATCGGAACCAAGAGCACGCGAGTAGAGCGGGTAATGTCCAGGGAACTGCGACATGTTTATCGAATGCCAATGCGAAGGGTGGTTGACGGCGAAAATGAAGTCAATCATGGGTTTCTTCGAGGATGAATACCCATCTTGCTCAAAGACTCCCGAACCGTATGCGAAGGCGTATCGGATTGGAGCGTTGAATTTCAAGACGATCGATTCCAAAAGGGTCCGGGTGGAATCCGCCACCGGCAGAAACTGATTATTGCCAAACGTAGGGGGTAGATGAGGCAGGTATGGGTTCTGACTGCGTTCTGGTCTTCGAGGAGAGGGATTCAGACGACTTGTTCTCGGTTTCTGCGCTGCCGGCAGAGGTGGAGGCGGTGGTGGAGCAGACTGGGCAGGAGGATGGGAGATTGGTTCTGCGGAGAAGGAACGACGACAGAGGAGACGAGCATTGCGAGGAGGACGAAGGATGCGAGTGACGATCATTGTAAGCGGAAAGCAGTCGAATACGCAAAACCTCTGCCGGAGGTAATCCCGGAGACCGAGACCAGTGGTGGGTCTCTTGCACGTGCCAGGTCACGAGACCTGAGGTCCATGGACCGCTACTGGTACTACTTACTGACATCCCTCCAACAGCTACCTACAACTTGTACAACGACCGAAAAACTACCCCTTCGAAACGTTCAAACCTCACTTGTTTTCATTCTCCTGTTCAAACTTTTTCTAGATGTCCGTTCCTTCTTCTCCCACTCGTTTCGCAACTCAAGATGGCTATGCCGTCCTCCATTCTCCCTTATTGCCGAGAACACGCACCGTCGCCATAGTCAAGAATCACGCCCTCCATCACTGCTTCGACATCGAGCCACGTATTTCCGAAGCAGGCTTCGAGGTATGTGAAACCCCACGCACCCACTCCGCACCGACGCGCTTAACTTATACCGATTTGATAGATTGTGAAAGAGAGACAGATGGAGTTTGACATGGAGTCCGACCCCGAAGTTATGTACGACCTCTTCGGCGAGGATGCCGCTTGTTTTGCAGAGTACGTTTTTCACCGATCACCCCTGCCTCTTCACACCTCTCACACTGTTGTGCCTCGTAGGGGTCCTGTTCGTGTTTACGTCCTGGAAAGAAGAGGCGCCGTAGAAGTCTGGCAGGACCTCATGGGCGACGCTGATCCTGAAATTGCCCGTGAACACCAACCCGACTCTCTTCGCGCTCTTTATGGAATCTCCACCGTTCAGAATGCGGTTATGGGTTCTCCAGATAACGAGAACGCAGAGATCCAGATAGCGTCATTATTCGTTTCATCGCCTCCCTTCCCTGCCGCCGATCTTCCCGACGGTGGTTCCATACGATCGGTAGGTTCCTCTGTTCTACGTGCGCTTCAAGAATCCGCGTCTTCTGAGGCAGGGTACCCCCAATCGACTGCTACAAATCCATCTACCGTCGGCGGAACCAAACGATCTCGACCTTCGTTCAGGGCCAGGCCCCTTCCTTCCACACATGTCAAACCACACATCGTCCCTCGCACCACAAAGGCTGCTTCCCTCCGAGCTGGTGTACCCATAGAGCAGAAACCTTCCGGCCCACGCCGCCCCCTCAGCAAAGAGGCTTTGGCGAAAACTTTCGCCAACGTCCCAGGACATAAACGCGCTGAGGCTATCGTTGTTGCTTCGACTGCACCTCCTGTTATCACCCCACGTATGACTCGCGCTGCTTCTCTCAGGCTTGGACAACAACCGTCTCCAAAACCAGTTCGAAGTACCATCAGTGACACTGCTGCCCGTACCAAGCTGACCACCCAAGGAACTTTCGATGGAGTACCTGGTCACAAACGAAGAGAAACCATCTCCGTTGCAAGCACAAAGATGCCCACCGTCGTTCCGAGGACCAATCGAAGTGCTGCTCTCCGGGCCATGAAGGATAACACCCAACCTCCTACAAGCTGTGAGTTCGTCCCTGGATCTCTATTTAAATGGGTTCTGACGGTACAATCAGTCCGCCACCAAAGTCTACCTGTTCCTACTCGTACATCCTCAAACATTGGTCTGAATGGTCGAACGCGCCCCGCGTCAGTCGCTGGCACGCGTTCGACATCCGTTCTCCGCGTGACAAACACGAATTCTAATAGGATTAAAACCAACGGAGTCAACAGCTCGGCCATCAAGCCTACCAAGACCTCTCGTTCCGTATCCCCAGCGAAGCCGGATAAACCGAAGCCCAGGCCGAGCAGTATCGCTGCTCCAACGATAGCCCCACGTACAAATAAGAGCGCGGCGCTGAGGGCTGCGAAAATGGCCGCAACAAACGAGAGCGTTGGGAAATCAAAGGCACCAAGGAAGAGCATCCCTGCTTTCGTATGAATTCCTCTCTTGGTTACACTTTCGATGGCGGGTGGCCTTCCATGATGGCCCCCGCCTCTTCCTCTACCCCGCTCGTCTTGGGATCTTTTTATCTTGCTATTATCTAAGGAATTATGCTTTCCCACTCCTACTTCTCCCAGTGCGCAGGTCGTCACTTTCTTGTGACGTTTTCTCTTCCGATCGGCTTATCGAACGCTACATTATGGTTTGGTCTATCCCCGCCAAAGCACATTGCTCCCGGTACATATGCTTTCTCCCTCGCCCCAGTCGCTTGGTCTTTGTTTGATGTTTATAGGTGTCCCTTTTATTTTATGGTGCTAAGTCTGCTGTGCGATGTGTTGGAAAGTGTATGTTTTCCCTTGCAAACATAGATACCCTCGAATGCTATCCTAGGTGGTCCACCAATATTCCTTGAAGCGTGGAACAGCTTTGGTGCGGTTCTAAAGACTCGCATCGCGCATACGTCTTATCTCCGTAGCCCCACCAGTAACCCCTTCTGACCCTTCCACGGTATGAAAATGCGGAAACCCGCCTCGACCCGGAAAACTCTAGCGATCTACGAAACCCACCGCGCTACACCGCAAGAGGTCGAGTGTGACCTCTCGGCCCCAGCGTCGGGAGAATCAAAGGCTGTTGGTCAGATAACGCCAACGTCAGCGATCCTCCACAACTATGCACTATCCGGATAGGAGCGTCTTGCGTGAAAACAAATGATCGGGGAATGCACTTCATGGAACCTCTCCTCATCTGTGTGGTCAGCAATCTGACCCACTTTGCGACGTGTCGTGCGCGCGAAAGTGATAGTCATGGTGCAGTTTCGATCGGGATACCTGTCGACTTCCGTCGGTGTGTCAGCATTACTTCAGCCTTAGAAGAAAACAACAACCCCTTGCTGTTTCTCGATCATAGCACACCCACTGGTGTATACTCCGCCTGAACGGGTACGTAGGGATGTACCTTTATGCCTCGCGTTAAGCCCCAGAAGGCGCCCGGAAGAATGGTGATTCCACTGTTGCGCTAGGATTTACCTTCCCTTTACGATATGCTTCAATAGTGCACCCATAATTTTAACCTCTTCCAACCTTGTGGTCGTCGAGAGTAACATTTCCTTTGCAGTTATTGAAAATACCACCGGTGAGCTCACGAATCGTGTAGAGTGTTGAATCGTTCTGGAAAGGCGGGCGAGTTTCCCCTGTGGTTCTCCTTGCCCCAGGACCGGCCTCAGGATACACGCTGTAACGAACAATACCCCAAGATGCCGGGCTGGACGCTTAACGAGATGTAACGCATCTATCCAGAGACCAAGAGGGCTCGGGAGTCCACAAAAGAAAAAGAGCAGTCCGTCGGGTCCTATCGCGTATCCATACCACAGATATCCGATGGGATTCAGGGGCACGTCGGCTCTGAAAAAGTGAAACCAGCTTCCAGCTACGAGCAACTGCGCCCGAGATCAGCCCTCCGGAGGTCCGGCGTACCTAGTACTTTTTTTTTTTACTTCTCTTTCGGACTCCCGACGAGCCGTTTGACGGTGAGTGTTGAATTTTGAATACTTGATTTTGAATGCCGAAATACGAATGCTGCAGTGAGACCGATGGAACAAGCCGAGACAAAAAAAAAAAAAGAGGCGTATATGGAGTCTTCAGTCATGTGGACGCGGACGATGACATCGATGAAAGAGCGAAAGCGTTCGGAGCTTGAGAACTTTGAATGCTGGTCGCGGGACCAGATCTCCAATGGAGGGGTTTGATCCAGCTGATATCGCGTTCTTCGGTTGCATTTACCGTAGTTTCGTCTATCAGTGCCGTTATTATTCAGTATCTGGTATTGAGGATGGGTAGGTGGATATATAGAGGTCGAGTCAGAAACGTCTTTCAAAGAGCAAAAATTTCGGGTGTCATTCCGAGAATTCTGATCGTCCAGAGATTCCAATGGGACGGGGCGTCGAAGTCGAGGATAACGGAAGAGGTGATGAACACCCACGCGTATGTGGAGAGGCTCGACCGAGAGCCCAGATAAGAGGCAACACCCATTATGCGCGGGGTGTCCTGCGATTTCAGATCTAGAGATCGGGGCGTGGGGACGGAGGCCCAGCTCTCGTTCACGTCTAGAACGGAAACAAAAAAAAAACTCACAATACAGTCCAGAATCGTCCTAGGTGCAAAAGTCCCGGGGACAGGCTTACCCAGTAGTGGTTTGTATATTTCCCGAAGCGTTTTTGGGATTTGCATACTGAACGTGGGAAGCAGACGCCAGCTTCAATGGTCCTGGGAGTAAACGAGGCTCAAGAAGACCTTCGCCACAGGACACTCCCCAAACATATCTCAATTCCCCATTGCAAACAACCGCTAAGCCTTACAGCATTCATGGTGTCGAGATGTAACTCACGGATTGATCCAGTCCCTTTACCCATGCCCTTCGTACGTCTTCATTATCTTCAATCGACTGCCACACGATCATCTGCTGCGCCACATACCTCAGCATCCGTGTGTCATGCTGGGGTAAGCCCCGCGGATGACCATCGCTCCCTTACAATCCCCCATGATAAAACGACCTGATCTCTCCGAGTTCCGAAGCGAAAGGTAGAAGACGGGATGGGTAGGATCAAAAGGGGTGGTACGCTTTCGGCACAGCGGGTAACGTTATGTATGTACGTATCAGATTCAGAGTTATCGAATGCAACCTCTCGTTCTGCGATCGCGGTGCGTCCGGGGCGTTACCAATTTCGAATTACGAAACGGTTTGCGGCGAGCTCGTGGCGAAAACTGGATTGATAACCCGAATCTCGTCGGTCGACTCGGAGGCGACGGTGCGGCAAACCACCCGCTGCCTGTGATGTCTAATCTCTCAAATGGATTTCATCCCACGTCGGTCAGAACGGGCAACCGATCGCAATTGAAGCAGTCTTGATGGCCACACCACGCCGCCCCTACTCCCAATTGTAAACCGAAACCCAGAAAATGAACACCAAGTGATTTCATTTGCGAGATTAGTTACGGCCTGTACTATCCTTATGGTGTATTCGTATCTATATGGGTTATGTATAATGCACAAAACGAACAACAAAAATAACGCGTGAATTGATGATTGCTGAATGGCGACGGGTGAGGTGAGTGTGGATTGAATGCAGAGAGATAAGTATCCGAAAAACACGGAAAGCATCTGTAAAGTTAACCCAGGGCCCAAGGGTGAAATGGTGAAGCGCTTTCGGAAACCGATAACGAATAGTGATGTGAGCCAATTAGCGAAATGCGTACAAAGGAAGAGAAATAGGTGAATAACACATGCCGAACACGGGAGGTATGGGCGGATGATGCGAGGGGTGATGTTGTATCATGATTCATAGAAAGTCACAGGAGGGATGTACGGGAGGACGAATGGATCGAAGGACTCTGACCAAGGCAGGGGTAATCCTAGCGACTTGAAGATCTGGGCGTCGGTTGATTGTTGCAGTGGTCCTATTACTCGCCGCCGGTGTTTGTTCGTCAAGCTCAGCGGTTGACGAGGGCTAAATGGATTTACAACAAGCCGCGGCCGCTTCCATGCCCGTCCTTCCTCCGATATAACGGGCAGGACAGATGGCATCGATGACTGAAGTGAAGACGGTGACGATGCCAAAGGGCGTCCGTAAGGCTTATGGAGGAACGAAGAGAAACCAGGGAGGGTAACAGAGAAAGTCAGCGTGCGAGTCTTGTTAGCGAGCGTAGCTGCGTTATTCGGTGGAGGTGGAGGGCAGAATGGGGAAAGTTCTAGACCTAGATCAGGGTCTGTATGGAACAAAGAACGAGGTCGTTTGAGCGAGGGGTGAGGGAAAGGTGGTGGGGTGAGGGACGAAAGGTGTTCGTGGTGTGCCATAATGTCCCCTTCCGCGATTGAGAGGTTCCAGTCGAGGATGTCAAGCAGCTCGCGTTCCATCCGACCTATATCTTCTTTGGTGAAAGTGCCGGACCACCGTGCCCATCGCGCGTTTTTGATGGTGTAATCTGACACGTACTGACAAACGGACATGCGCGTCAAAGAACTGATGCTGTAGGCATGTAATATCGGATGACTGTTACCTTAGTGGCCAGAACAAGTGTCCCGATCAAAATCCTCTCACATGCCCACCGTTCGTCGGATATTTTGAACTGGGGTCTTACTCGCTCTAGGTATACGAGAGCGACAAGGATGACTGGAATGTCTATACGTGATCTGCGAACCACGTCTAACGTCAATTGGAGGAAGGGGCGGGGGACGATGGACGGAGTAGTAAAGTGGTGGGATGTGGGGCGTCCCAGGGCGAAGTCCACCGTTTCAATTGTGGTACGGATGAGATAGTCTATGTATACGTAGGTGAGGTCAGAGATATTCCGGTGCATCCGGAGATTGGAGAAGAATAATGCAGAGGGAGCTGACCGATGATATCCCTGTCCACCTTGCGGGACAGGAGTTGAAGTATTTGTGGCGAGCAGGAGGGAGAATGCATGAGGAAATCGAAGGGGAAGAGAGGAGGAGAGGAAGTGGCCTGGGAGATTTTTATCCTTTCATCGGGTCGGGATTTGCTGGCCGTTTGAAGCGGGGGGTGAGCTGGAGACGGATGAGAACCCGTGCGACCGGGACACGGCATGTCACGGCGAACGGAGTAAGCCGACCGAGCCCATAATAACCACGTGATCTGCAGAAAAACAATAAATATTAAAAATAATGATATCACCGTTTTTGCTTATCGGTCGATATTTTTTTGCTACCGATTACGTAATATCAATGGTCGCGTGATCGCCGGTATGTAAAGTTGGTAACGCCCACTTTTCTTTCTAGTGGCCACCTAACCTCCGGTTCTTTTTTTCACTACTTGGACTTGTACTTAAAGCTTAACCGACGATTCATTCCATAGATTTCTACATTCTCCCTCTTCCCCTCGCTCCTCGCTTCCAGGCAAATGCTAACTCTGCCAAAGAGTCCCGCCCTCAACGCGATTGCGGAGCTTCTCTACCAGGCCGACCAGGCCACCCGTTCCCAAAACCCCTGCAAACCCTCGAGACTTCAGCGGTTCAGCACCACGATCTCCGCTAATGGTCTCTCTTCGTCCCACTCATCCACCTTCTACTCCTCTTCGTCTGAAAGTATAACCAAACCCCACGCATGTCCGGTTACACCTCAGATGGTGAGTAAGCCGACTCCACTTTTCTCCGACTCCGATTCTCTTTCATTGACCCGTCTCTTCGTACATGATATCAGTCGAAACACACAAAAGTACTTTTGCTCCAATATCTAGACCAGAACATCTCCTCTGCCGCACAGTTCTTCGACGTCACCAACTTCCCCCTCCCCGTCGACGACAAGGGTCACGCACTCGACGCGTTTCTCGAAGCCACCGGTATGACGCATACGAACGAGTGGTCACTCGGTGACAAGGTCGCCAATCATCTCTTGTCCACCATCCGAAATCAGGATCGACGGAATACTGCGTGTGAGGCTGAATTGAAAGTCGAACATCACCTGTCCCTCATCGTACGTCACACTTCCCTACCTCTGCTTGACCACGCTTCATTCACGCCTCCTACTGATCCTCCATCGATCTATCCAGTTATCGATCACCTCCCCTCCCCACTCTCAAATCCGCCATCTCGAACGTGCGAAGCAGCTGTGCAAGAAACGTTCTGGCAAAACGTTCCAACTCTTGGAACGCGCTGAACAGCATTATGCCAATTCCGTTTCTTTCCCATCTTCTCCGCCTTCTCCTCTCTCTCCCGCTACAAGGTTCCATAATCACCTCCGGAGCCGTACTTCCTCCAGCTCACTCTCCTCCCGACATTCAACTATTTCCTCCGTCTCTTCCAAATCCCTCGCAACTCCCCCCATTCTTACCTCCAACTCAGACGATTCGACCGACTCGTTGCCCTACGGGTCTTTCAGCGTTACGCCACCTGCACGCCAATCTCTAAGATATATCCATTCAAAGTCCGCCAGGCCCAGGATTGTCCCTTTCTTCTGGACCGTGAGGAGTGCGAAAGTCGTCCCCCAGACCCCATCTCCGCCGCTTGAACCTGAGGAGGGGCTGCCAACAATATGTCGCACTCCCGTGTTCGAGAACCCGAGCGAATATAAGGAGTTTATTCCCCGACGTATGGAACCTGAGAAAATGGTGAGGGTCCCGTCGAGATTCTCATCAACAACAACTCCGCGTCGTCCATCACCCCCTTGTAAAACGACATCGGCTACGCCGACACCAGTCACGCGGGTCAGTTCCAATGCCGGAATGAACTCAATCTTGGCCGAAGTGGAAAAAGCGAGCAAGTTCAGAATGCATTCGACTTGCTCCAAGTGCTTGAGGGAAGGTCTCGACTATCCCAAGTGTCCACGATGCAATGAGACGTGGTGTTCCAGGGAATGTCGAGTTGGAGGCGGAAAACATTCCTGCGGATCTCCGTCGGTCCCCGTTAGACCGCGTGTTTAACGCCTTCTCCCCTTCGCAATGCAGACTTTGGGGTTCTCGATCTCCACCACTTCCTCTTTCAAGTTGTATCGTTGCTCCCGTGTCTCCCGGCTTTCTTGTCTCCAATCTCCTTTATGGTGATACATGGTTCCACTCCTCCCCTTGATGGTGTGTTATCTTATCGACGAGCTTCAAAGTTCTGTCAATATATTATCGCCCCATTCCACCACCCCCATCCACTTCCCCCACCATAGAGATCGCAGTCCCACGTGTGTTCTTTTTTGGTTTTTTTAGATATATTATAGTCCCCCCTCTTTTTATTGGAACCGTAATTTCTGTATCATTAACTTGTTCGTTCCTGTACACACCAAGTTTCCCGCCCATATTCTCTTCCCCACTTCACATTCCATGCATCGGGTAGTTTGTATCATCGACTTTCTCCCTCCATCCTCCTACTCTTTCCCACCCCATCACTTTGGTAGAATCCTCCACAAGTTGTCTGTAGACGTTTCTGCATCTCTCCCTCTTCATCCCCACATCCTCCCATTCTACGGCTGCGGTCAGGCTCGTCGCTACCTCCACACCCACGTACACCTCATCCATAGCCTTTCCTCCAACAAAGGAAAGAGCTTATTCACACCTGCCATATTTGTCACGAATCAAACGATCCACCCTCGGAAAACCTGACGTATGGAATGGAGAACCTGGGATGTGTATACGCCATTACAATCGCGGACCGGGTATCGAATCTCTCGATACAAAATTGCATTCTCTCCGGAATTGATCCCTTCCGCTCCCCCCCCCCCGAACATGATTCCAAAAAAAAAAACGGAAAATCCCCGAAGCCCTCTGACGCTCGTATTCCAGCATCATTTTTCTCTTGGTCCCCCTTATCCGAGCACTACTTGTATCCGCTTAGCTTACGCTGTATCGAAACAGAGCTACGGTTCAACCTGACTTTATGCCTGACGTCTTCGGTTAATGGCATTTTCCTTATACGGAAAGGAGAGCGGTAGGTTGAGGTGCGGTGATCGACGCCGGGAGAGTCCGCGGCCTGTGAAACATTGATGTCATTTGCCGCGCCACCAGTGCAAGTTGAGCTTGAGCTTGTGGCCATCACGCATTGTGTACGCATTGCCGGTCAACACCCCTGTCCCACTTGTAGGATGTCATCGATTCATCATTCCATTTCGCCCAGCGTCGTCACCGAATGTGAAATCGTGATCGTCGGAACTCCTTCGTCCCTCAAGGCCACTGCACGGGTAAAGATCTTCGGTTTCTGGCTGTATCTGACAGGGTGGAATTTACCTGCTAGGTCTGCTAGATAGGCGGGTCTTGCCTCAGACGCGTCATCGCGATGAAGGCCTGAACGTTTGAACCATGATACGAATCTTCGATGCCTAATACTACGACCCTGGGGTTTGCTGCAGCGAAAGTCGGTGTGAGACGCCGTGCGGATTTTGACGGCACATGTTCTGTTTTCAATGCATTGAAGTGGAGGTGGATCAGCGCTGATCTCTTATCGCCAGGCCGGCCGATTGCGGTTTCGACCATCTCTTCGTAAGTGTATGCGCTGTTATCATTCTGTTAACGGCCACCCTCGAGGGATCCTATCCGTCGAAAGCAGAAACAAAAAGCATTGAATTGAACAGGTTGCCAGCTCAAGCAACTACATTGGGGAACGGGTGTTCGGACGCGAATTTCGTATCTCCTGAATGCGTTCCTAGTGTCATCCTGTCACTTCTTCGGATATATGCGACACTCTCTGGTTGTCACCTTCAGCCACGGCCCGAGCATTGGTATCATCACTCTCGGAATGAATGTCATCCCGACCTGGCACACCCGCAGTTCCTCCTGAATCCTTCGGCACCTCGATCTCGTGTATCCATTACGTTGTAGGAATAATGGAGGCGCCGAAACACTCTCGGATACACAGATAGCAACACCCTATGCCCCGGATCTTGTTGCCTACCTATTGGGTATCGGCGATTCCCTATTTCCTGCGAGAGTCGCTGATGTCATTGTGGATTTACTCCATTAAGGACGCTATACGTTTACTATTAGACCGGTAAGCATGGTTTTACATCCAAGAGTGAGATTTTCCCTAACCCTGCCTGACGCGAAGCAATCAATTTGAGCTTCATGAACTGAATCACATGTAATAGGGATGCATGAAGTCGCGTGGATAAGAAGAAGTTGTGATTTTTTTTTTGATCCCGTTACTATTTTTGCAAGACGACAGACATTTCAACTGTGAACATTGTGCACTCCTGGAAAATCGGATACTGTACTGAGCTCACCTGGAGGAACCGCCCCTCGTCCTCAATGTTCAAATGTTTGGAGCTGATGCCATTACGCGCGGCCACCACGCATGAAGGTCGTGGGAACATGGTGTAGTATATGGTTTCGATTGTGCTCTTCACCTCATATACATACCTCCGCCAGCAATACTGGTGAATTACGGTGGTGCTGAAGCTGGACGTCATCCGGTCGTTTCTCTGCACTTTTATCAGTTTAAAATCGACGGTGAGTACCGCTTATGTCTATGGGGTTGCCACGAAGTGCTCTGTTAACTGATTTCTTTTCTCTCTAGTTGCTACCATTTCTACCTAAACCATGCCTGTCACGTTGTACATCGCCCTGTACACCCGCAGGGAGCCAGGGGTTGTCGGTTCCAGCTTCCACTGGGTCCTCGTCGCGGGGAACAGCGACGGTGAAAGAAGTAACAGCGACTCCGAAGGAGAGGGTGATGGTGATGACCGAGTTCCGACGCCACTCAATGCGTACCAGATCGTTAACAACCGAGGGGATCCAAACGAGTGGACTGTCGAGCATTACCCACAGATCGATCCGAAAGCTCTTAGCCCAGAGACCTTTGTGGGGTATGTCAGACTTGGACCACTCAGCACGGATATCGGCAACCTCGCCGAGTTCGAGGAGTGGATGCAGTCGTGGCCGGCGGGTCAGGGAGATAGCCCTTCGTTGAACACTCACAGAAGATGGTCTTGTGCGCAATGGGCATTGAGAGTGTTGGACGCCCTCAAGGAAAGCGATACGTTGGTGCTCGAACCAGACCTGGCAGGTGAACCGTTTTATTGTCGTGTCCTCGCGAAGGGGATGGTGCTTGAGAACGCGCGGTTCTCGGATTTCACTGCTGGGAAGGTCCCTGTGGTTGACTTCTAGTGTTTCAAGTTTGTGTAATTTCAAGGATTCCACGCGCGCAAGTTATGGCAGTGACAGTACATGATGATTCCTAATACATACACTATCCACTTTGCCGATTTCTGAGGCGGGTTTTCTTAGAACGTTTGCTAACGCGGGCTTACACACTCGGGGACCCACAGGTAGGTGATCGGTCGATTGTTTGCCCTCGATAAGTATGGAAGAGAGGGTTCCCACGACCCCAAAGGCTAAATTCGGATTTGCTCGTCGAGGGGGGCCAACTGCACCTGCATGCATCAGATGGATTAAAACAAATTACTGAGGTTAAGAAGATGTGTAGAACGAAGGAACAGTTGTGGTTGTCCGAGGCCTACGAATCCGTGGCTTTCTCCTGATCTGCTACTGGATATAGGTACATACTCTCTCCCTAACTTGGAGCGAGAGGACCGAACCCGGTTCTGAAAGAGTGATGGAAACCGGAATAGTTCTACGCCCCATGATTCCGCCATCTCGCGCTCAAGGGTGCGAAAAGCTGGATGATGACCGGCAAGTGACGGAGAACCGTGAGGAAGAGGATGTATGTCGAAGGTAGAAGCACCGAGGAATTAGGTTGGTTCGTTCATACCTTGTGTAGATGTAACAGAGGTATCTGTTCTCGAGGTACTCTCGCCTTGAGTCTTCCGTCATTTGTTACCAGGTTCCAGGATAACTCCGTCGTTGACATCGCGTATTCGTTCTCACAGGAACGCACAGGGCTGGAGCTCAAGTGTCCTGCAGGCCGTAAAAATGTCGATTGAGTCCTTAGCTCACAGAACCTTAGAGAACGATAAGTAAAGGGGGGAGGGCAAACGTGAACGGAGACGCCAGTTGGTTAGCCGTGGGAACTGCTCCCCCTGTCACTCACCAGCGCACAAGTTATAGGCTGCATCACGTTGGAGTCTGGTCAGCGCCACTCGGACTTCTTGGAGTACAGTCTAAGGGTCGTGACAGCGCGTATTGGTGTACGGAGCTGGCAAGCGTCCTTTCCCCCAAAAGGTTCCACGCTGACAAGTCTCCCCAAGAGCCGAACCCGCGCAGCATTAACTTGAGGTGCATATTGGGAAAAATCCAAGATCAACGAGTCAAGATGTGTCGGTGCCGATGGTGAATCATCGACGACAGCAGCCAAGTTAAAAAAAACTGCCTGCTCCTGCCAGTCACGTGGCTCCACCCCCACAATTCTCCTCGTTTATCTTCAACCACCGTCGAGTTATGGGCGTCCAGGAGGAGACGAAGGTTGCAGAACGCGTGACCCTCACAAAATTTGAGAAGCGCGAATGGTTTCTCGAGAATCTCCGCTCCCTTCTTTCGCTCGACCTGAACCAGGACCCATCTGATGAAGACTCCAGATCAGAATCGATACAATTGCATCGCATGGAGTTGACAGTGAGTGAATATGCACGCGACGGAGTGGGTTTAACTCTGATGGCATGGCCGTCCTTTCCTTGCGTAGATAGGCAATTTCCAAGAGCAGTCTTATCTCTTGGATCCACACCTCGAGGAAATGGTACTTCCGATCGTCGAGACCCTCAAGAGTCATGTCAAATTTCTCGTCGCCACTGACCCGGAGGATGTCAGAGTGTCCTTCCGCTTCGCCAGGGTTTGTTCTCTTCTTTACACGTTCATCAAATTTCGCGGCTATAAAGCCATAGGTAAGATTAACTCTCGTTTACTGTAGTCAGCAACAGTAAGGGCTGATGGCTGAGCACAGTCCGGTTCTTTCCTCACGAGGTTGCAGACCTGACGATCGTCTTGGACTTTTTCAAGATACCCCTCGATTCTAGTAAGGTATCGGTTAACTCCCGATGGGAAGTCTTCTATGTCGTCATGTTGTGGTTGTCACTTGTTTGCATGATCCCGTTCGACCTTGATCAATTTGACGAAGCTCATGAACGGGGAAAAACCGCGGAGGCTATAGAAGGTATTTCAAAGAGATACCTTGGTCAGGCTGGGGTGGAACGGGAAGGTGCTGCGTTGGTATTATCCAGGCTGTATACGAGGTGCGTTTGTGAAGTCTTTCAATAGTGCTTGGTTGACATCGTATCCAGAGCGGATACGAAGAGTCGCTTGGATGGGTTCATAACCTGGGGAGAAGAAATAATCATCGGGTCCGCTGATTTATTCCTGGTAAGTTCTTCACCGCCACCTACCCGAAAGTTGCCAACCGATCGCTTCCTCTCATAGGCAATAGGGATCTTGCAGGTAGTTTGTGAAGTAGCAAAAACGGCGCCCTCAGATATAGTACAAAGTCATTCCTCGGGCCTACTGAGGATTGCAAGATCTGTCGAGAACTCCAAAAGTTTCGAGATTAACGCTGTTGTTCGGAAACTCAGGACGAAGGCTATCGCACATGCAGGACTTAGGTTACTTCCGCCACGTAATGTTTCCAGGGTACGAAAAGGTGAGCCAAGCGGAACAAACTTAATATGAGCCCAAGGCTCAATTAATTGAAAGGAAAGTCATTGGTTTCCCCGGAAACGCACTACGCTCCTCAAACAGAGGATGAGGATATCGATGTTCCGGAGGAGATGGAGGGTATACTCGACGATCTCTTCCAAGCAATCCAAGATAAGGTGCTTTTTGGTTACCATCCTTTGAAACGAGCCTGTTCTGAGTGTTTTTCTAGGATACCGTTGTTCGCTGGGCAGCAGCCAAAGGAATTGGCAGGATTTCTGAAAGACTTCCCTCGGACTTCGCTGGACAAGTATTGGAAACGGTGATGAGCCATTTTACGATTCACTCTATCGGGGTCGCCACGATCTACGAAATGCCCTCGATCGCGGAGTCAACGTGGCAGGGAGCTTGTTTGACCTGTGCCGAGATGGCCAGGCACGGGCTGGTCTCCAACGAGCACCTTCCGATCTTACTAGAGTGGTTGTCGAAAGTCCGTAGTCAACCGCACCCCCTCGAATTTTCCCGTACGATTAACCCATGTTAGGCCATCTGTTTCGACATCCCTAAAGGATCTCATTCTATTGGATCAAGTGTGCGAGACGCTGCATCTTACGTGCTTTGGTCACTTGCAAGGGCGCACGATCCAAAGACCTTGGCTCCTCATGCCTCAGATTTGGCGAGGCGGTTGATAACCGTTGCGTTATTCGATCGTGAAGTCCATATCCGCAGGGCCGCCAGCGCGGCTTTCCAAGAGCATGTCGGGCGAACTGTGAGTACGGCACCTGCGCTTGCATAGTATCGACGTTCATCTAGTGGAAAATAGGGTTTGTTCTCCGATGGAATCGATGTTCTCCGGAAGGCTGACTTCTACAGCGTTGGAACGAGGAGGAACGCTTTCTTGACTGCCGCACCACAGGTTGGAGAGTGAGTGATAACATACGCCTGTGCCCAAACTACTCATAGCATAGCGTTGGTCAAAAGGCACATCCACTATAGACCATTCCTTATTGACCACCTCTTTGATACCACTCTTCGCCACTGGGAGTTTGAAATGCGGGTTCTCGGCGCTCAGTCGCTCAGGGCCATCTCTGAGTTGGACTTGACCAAGTTGGGTCCTGAGAACGTGGCCAGAGCGGTATGACACCCGTATTATCACAGGATTCGTGACCCATTGAAAACTGGCTAGGCAAAACTCCTCTCGTGCCCTGACGTCAGCGATATCCACGGTGGACTGGCGGCTCTGACAGAACTAGCATCTGGTTTCAGAGCTCGCAATCTGGAACAGGAGAGACAGCAGGTTCGTCCCCGCAGTTCCGATACTAGGGAGTTAGGGCCAACTACCGCCCAGGTGTTTCGGTATCTCTCGGACGTTCCGATGAAGGTGTTACAGAACACACGTAACGAGATCCTTTTGGCCGCGGCATGCGACCTTATCGGAGCCAGCATTTCTTCCGCGGAGATTACGTTACTTGACAAATCATCCGTCCCACATTGGAAATCGATTATTGAGATAGGACTGAGGCACAGGAATGTGGTCGTTCAGGAATCGGCGACGAAGGCCTTCGGTGCCGTTAGTCGACTGGTGGATTGCTCGGATGATCTCACGAGGCTGATTCGAGAGCTCCGAGTCGGTTTACCCCCCATGCAGCAGAGCCTTGGCGCTCTTGTTGGGGTGCTAGACTACAAGGCGTTCCCTCACGGCTTAGAAAACGCCCTGACATTCATTTTAGAGAGCGTTGACCGCAAGGTACGTGTCGGCTTTAGCATTGCGTTCCTGGTTGACGGATTTATCAGTCATCTCACTTCCTGAGCAACATTGAGGCACGAAGGAACTGCTATGATTCACTCCCTCTAATATTTTCGAACGTGCAAGACCAGATGCCCGATTGTAAGTCCAATCCTATGAGTGTTGCAATCCAAACTCAACCCATGGCAGATATTTCTCCGAAGTTCATGGCTCAATGTTTGGACGCTCTCCTACTAGGGTTGACAGACTATACAACTGATGAACGAGGAGATGTTGGATCTTGGATACGGATCTCCTGTGTCCTTGGCTTGTCTTCATTGGTTCAGATCTTGTTTACTCACTCCGGGTCCCTGCCGAACTTCATTGAATACTTCCCTCCTGGGAAATATCACGCTGCAATTGGGGGTATTCTCAAGCAAGGCGTCGAGCGGCTTGACAATGTTCGACAACAAACGGGCACTCAGTTCGTGAAGTTGCTCCGCTCGCCTTTACCTGAGGTGGATGATAAGGAGAGATGGAAGATGTTTGGGACTGAGATGATGAACGAGTTATTCCCGAGGCGAGTTCATAGTCTCTGCCAGGTGACACACTACTAACGCGGCCATTGCAGTGGCAAGTCTGAAGAATGGAACGACGCGACGTGGTTATACCCGAAAGCAGTCCGTTTCCTCGAGATACCTGGGTATCGCAGTTCGGTTCTGATGGGCCTCGTCTTGAGTCTTGGAACGAAGACGGAGAGCACGGTGGGCACCTCCATACAATTTGCCCATGATACCGAAATTGAGCTCTGCGTTAGCATAAACCAGTGTCATCGAGCCTGGTTGGATTCGTCCAAGAGCTTGCGCCGGAGGCTGGAGTATACCCGCAAGTCAATCTGGCTGGAGACTTGGTAGAACAACTGAAACAGAACTTCTCTAACAACAACATCTTCATTCCGCTCTTACAAACTTTTAACGTCTTATTGGAGGGCGGTGCCCTTGATTCCCTGAACGGAAACGCCAGAGGAGAGAAACAGTAAGTTTATCCATACCGCTCGTGTTGAAGCGGGCATTTGAAAGAGGACTATATAACAGGTTACGCGGTTTGTTGTCGGTTGCTACGAGGAGCATCGCCCGCATTAAAAATGTTTCACGGATTCAGGTATCGATGAGAGTGTATGTAAAGGCGGAGCTATTTCATGCGAAATACTTCCGGGGCTGATTTTTCGTGGTACCTCCAGCGCCGTAGACCTACTAGCATTCCCAGCACTCTTTTCCGCCGCGTTGGAACAGGCTGTCGAATTCCTCCGGCATCAATTCCCAATGGTAAAGGTCCAAGTCTCGGCTTTGTCGAGGTAACTCATCACGCGATAGATCAGGGCCGCTACTGCCGAGTACGTGTACCTCGTCATGCAGAGTAAGGACCTCGGGAAGGAAACCGATGCAGCCGAGGAAGTTCTGTTGGAAACGGAATGGTCGGTCCTCATTCCCCTTGTAGCTGAGAAAGTGCTCTGATTCTGGTTTCGCTCTAGGTCGACTATTCCAGGGGGTGATTTGGTGGATGCGGCAAAGAAACTTGTAGAATTACTCTCGTAATAACTGTAGGGTAGCCGATCGTCGTTGCGATTTGTAGTGTTTTGCCGAGCGTACGGAGAGTGACTAACTGTGGGAAAATCCGACGAAGGAGGTAATCTCTCTTTATCAAGCTGGTTGTGGCACCCCTCCAACGTGCTTGTAAACTCGCATCATCATGTCCTCGGGTGCTCGGATTAGCGATGGCGAGCTTGCAGCCATTAATGCTGCTGCGGTTACTCGCGAATACCGCGTTCAACCCCATCTAGGTGCCTACCGTCCCCATCTGTGTTAAGAACCCCCGATTCTGACTTGCACCGATTAGATTACCGCACAGTCTCCGCTATTAACGGGTGAGTGACCGGATACTTTAGTCCCTCCAAGAGCCTTGTTGAACGTCCAATACTCGTCAGACCTTTGGTTGTCCTTGACAATGTCAAAGTGAGAAAAAATTCGTCCCCACCCTTGTCATCCCACACTCCCACCGTGGTCAGGAGGAAACTGAACCTCGACGCTTTCTAGTTCCCCTCTTACAACGAAATCGTCACTCTTACGCTTCCAGATGGATCGAGACGCGGTGGTCAAGTTCTCGAAGTTCAAGGCAAAAAGGCCATCGTGCAGGTATTCGAAGGAACCTCGGGTATCGACGTCAAGGCCACTCATGTGGAATTCACTGGGGCGAGTATGAAGCTCCCGGTTGCAGAAGACATGCTGGGGCGTATTTTCAACGGTTCTGGCGCTCCGATTGACCAGGGTCCGAAGGTGTTCGCAGAGGATTACTTGGACATCAATGGTGCGCATTTCAGCAATTTTAGCCCAAATCAGAGTCCTGAACTATTCTATGTGACACTTAGGCTCGCCAATCAACCCATACTCTCGTATCTATCCCGAAGAAATGATTCAAACTGGCATTTCGACCATTGATGTCATGAACTCGATCGCCCGTGGACAAAAAATTCCCATTTTCTCGGCCGCCGGTCTCCCGCACAATGAAGTGAGCAATTTCTCTTGTTCCCTATACCCACAAACTCAACCGGAACCTCTGGGGCGGCAAGATTGCTGCGCAGATCGTGCGACAAGCAGGTCTTGTGAAGCGCCCGACCAAGGATGTACACGATGGGCACGAAGACAACTTCTCGGTCGTTTTTGCCGCTATGGGTGTGAACATGGAGACTGCGAGGTACTTCAAACAAGACTTCGAGGAGAACGGAAGTTTGGACCGTGTCACATTGTTCCTGAACTTGGCCAACGACCCCACCATCGAACGTATCATCACTCCACGTTTGGCCCTCACCACTGCAGAATATTACGCTTACCAGCTTGAGAAGCACGTCTTGGTCATTTTAACGGATATGTCTTCCTATGCCGATGCCCTGCGAGAGGTCTGTGCACAGAAAATTTGACGAAATACCATGCGGTCTGACTGCCTCGATAGGTCTCGGCTGCCCGTGAAGAGGTTCCCGGTAGACGTGGCTACCCTGGTTATATGTACACAGACTTGTCCACGATTTATGAGCGTGCAGGTCGTGTTAAGGGAAGAAATGGGTCGATCACACAGATCCCCATCCTGACTATGCCAAACGACGGTGAGTCCCTGAAGCAGGGTCGGTGTCCAGGAACGTGCGTGATGTTAATTATCGATTCTCATAGATATTACCCACCCTATTCCTGATCTTACCGGATACATCACAGAAGGACAGATCTTTGTCGACAGGCAGCTGCACAATCGTCAAATATATCCCCCGATCAACGTCTTACCTTCTTTGTCTCGTCTGATGAAGAGCGCGATCGGTGAAAAACTGACAAGGAAAGATCACGGTGATGTCTCCAATCAGTTGGTGAGTGTCTGCACGCGGTACCGGAAGACCTCAGGCCTCACGATCACGCAATAAGTATGCGAAATACGCTATTGCCCGTGATGCAGCGTCGATGAAGGCAGTGGTCGGTGAGGAGGCGTTATCAGCCGAAGATAAGCTTGCGTTGGAGTTTCTGGAACGCTTCGAACACGAGTTTGTGGCTCAAGGTGAGGCCCAACGCGGGGTGGATCCTGTGATTCCAGAAGACTGAAGAACGTTCATTAGAGCCATACGAGTCAAGAACGATCTTTGATTCGCTTGACCTTGCATGGTCATTACTCCGCATCTTCCCTAAGGAGCAACTGAATCGTATCAGCCCAAAGATCATCCAAGAGTTCTACGCCAGGAAGCCAACGAAGAGACAGGCGACAACTGTTGGGGGTGCACCAGAGGTGAAGGAGGATAAGCTGATTGATGCCTAGGTCATGCATGGATTCTTTGAGGACCGAGCGTTCAACCTCGTACACACATGACACGAATAGGAATACCCAATAATCACCGCTTGCTTTCAGCGAGTCAACGAACGGCAGGGGCGATACTAGATCCGCTATCGCGTCTGTCTTTGTGTATGAGATGCCACGGGCGGCGCCATTATATCCGATACGGATGGAGTAGCTGGAGAGCATAAAATTTCAGTGATCCCTTTGATGTCAGTGATGTCCCGTGGCAGCAGTATAGGTGGAAGACTTTGGGAGAATGAATACCGTGAAATTCATGCGAAGAGTGTTGTGGGGGCAAGATTCTGGTTACAAGGTCGGGACATCAGAAGCTTGGACAGTAGGGGACGGTCCAGGTGACGGGTCATCGGACGAACCCTTGAATTAGAAAATGCCCGAACAGTCGTGATTGTTCTGTGGCGTCGCCTCCGGAGGTTAAGCTGAAGTCGCTGTTCGTCGCACTCACCTTGTACGTTTCAGCGCTGGATGTATATGGAGAAGAGTGAAGCCGAGAGATGAGTGAGACGCCGATATATTCCCTGACAGGGAACTGGAGGAGTGCGAACCGGAGATATGGGCGTTCGCTCCGCGAGATTGCGGGCGTCCAGGTGAACGTCTAGGATGAGGACAGATGAATAAGTCGCCTCGCTGATCTGTTCCGTTCAGTTGTGACCGCCGCTCTGTGGGGTTTTATTACAACACTCTCACGATGGGGATGGCCGGTTTTCATTCCACCATTCCAATTCTGGCTTCGTCGTACGAGCAATGCATGGGCCACCCCGCAAGAGTATTCCAGTGGCAAAGTGGCTGGCTGGAGATGATGAGTGTTTGATAAGCGAGCTCGCAGAGAATTTCGAGGATGCGTGGTCCGAAATCTCAATCTTGAAATCATTTTCTGTCGGTTATATCAAATGCTACTAGGCATAACCCGAGCATGGCACAAGCACGAGCGATGGCCGAAAAGGTGTGGTATCTGGTAGGATTAGCCGAACTTGGATTCATCGTGGTTTGAATGCGGCCGCACCCATTTGGTCCGGTAAAATGCTTCATGACAACCTAACCCTCGCGTTTGCCGGTCCTTGACCCTCTCTCCCCTCTTCTCCCATCTCCCCTCGCAATGGACGACTACATGGACGACGTTACTCACGATTCCCCCTCCCTCGGCCACATCTCTCGGAAACGCAAGGCTGATGCCGATGACCCTGCCTCCCAAGATTGCCAATCCCCAGAACCCATGACGGTAGACCCCATCGATGGCCTGCTGCCAATCCCGAGACACCACCAGTGGTCCGGAAGCTCGGATGGTCACATCCCCGCCCCATTCTTGGAGGAAAGTAATCATCCAACTCCGACCTGCCGATCTCGTGAACCCAAACGTCCCAAGATTCAAGTCACCACCACTTCAGCTGCAGACAACAGTCCCCAACAGCAGAGGCGAAAGGGGACACCGTGCTCACCGCAGCGCAGAGGCGGCCGTTCTTGCGATTCTCCACATGGTTACGTCGAGCCGATTACTCGATCTGATTCGCCCAAGAACCGCCGACATCAAAAGGCGTCTGCGTTATCCACCATAGATTTCGATTCTCCCCATATCCCCTCATTCCTGCCAATTCCAAACCGTGAAACCCTGAAAGAACTCGACCTCGAAGCCGTCTTGTGCAATCCACAACTTCGTAAGTAATTTCCACTTTAACCTTGTTTCGTGGAACAGCAAAAAGTTTATCATCATCTACCATCTGTTCAATTCCGAAACCCAACACCCTCGGTTAGGCCATGATTTGTTGTTCGACTCCGGACTTCAGTTCCGCCCCACATCAAGTCGCCGGAAGCGCGATCAGGCCGAACTTTACTGGACCGCTGTTACCCGAGAGCTCGAATGCCGCTGTACATGCATCACATGGGACGAACTTGGTCGCACATTAACGGTGCCAGTCTGTATCTGCAGAGATTTCCGTTCTCCTCCCACCCACAACACGGCCGTCATTCTCCCGAATTTCCGAGGCAAGACCTTACGAACAGCTTCGAGGATTCGCCATCTGTTTTCAGAACTTTTGGAGGTCCTCCTCTCCGTCATTCAACCCCTCCCTTCCAGCATTCTTAATTCCACCGTCAGGCCCGCCTCCTTCCAACCTGCTCTCGACAAAATCGCAACACAGGCGAATTACATCCGATCGATACTAGACCCTGACTTGATTCAGCAGGAAATCTACCATGGAGTCTGGGACGCCTCGGGTCTCTTTCAAGTTCTTGGAGAAACCCTCAAATGCCACTGTGCTCCAATGAGAGACCGCAATATCGAGGTTATGATCCAGACCGCCCAGTCTTGTGTCGATGGTAGGAACCCTGCCTCTCTGACGAAAGCTATCCGGATGTGCTTCGACGTTTTGGAGTTTATGAAACTGGTCAGCGTATATTTTGGCCTTCCAAACGCCTTTCTCATCCCCATGTCAAAATTTGTTATTATAGGACATCGCAAACCACCAACTACAGAGCCTCCGCCCCTACCTTTTGCGTTCCGCGCCCGAATACGAACAAATAACGTTCCAAGATAAGAAGAAACGAGAGAACATGGATCTTTCCATCACAAGATCTTGGACACGGAAAGCTTTCACCCAACTCTCCACCGCTACCCGGCCCAATACGATCAACCCTCGAGCATCAGCGAGCATCTTCCGTTCTCTTCGTCGGTCCGTTCAGATCAACATCACAGTCATCAAGGCCATCATCAACCTCATTTTCAATCCAAAGCTCCCCTCTCCGTCCGAAATTTCCTCACCGGAATTCTTATCAAACGCCGGTACTGGCACCACCTCTCAAAACCCACCACCACCTATTACACGATCACCTTGTCTGGCTATTGAAATTCCCGAAACGTTGTTCCTCGATGTTGCTAGGTTGGGGATATACACCACAGACGCTGTTGACCTCACGGCTATCTATATGCTCCTCCTCCTGTATCGCCAACTCGTATTCTCGGAGACTTCTCGGGCTGGCTGGGACGGTAAGGGAAAAGCGAGCCGGAAAATCGTCGAAGCTGAACTCGTGAAGCTCAAGTCGGAGATCTGGGCCGTCGCTCCACCAAGGCTAGGATCGTGTTTTATCCCGGAGGCAAGGAGGTTAGATTACTTGGGCACCGGTTCTAGGCACGATAGGGGTAGATCTGAGGACCGTGGCGAGCGGAGAGACAAGAAAGAGCGATCGAGGGCAAGAAGCAGTAAGTCCGAACTCGAGAGGTGGCGTAAGGGCATTAGAGATGTGGCTTTACACGTCGCCGCTCGCTCCAAGGACGTCGAATGGCGAGCGGAAGCATCAAGCACTCAAACCTCTTCGATCCCTCGCCTCGCCACGTCCGAGTCGATACGGCCCACACCTCCTCTAGGTACGGCGATACTCGGATTGGTGGAGAGGTGGTGTGAAAGCAACCTCAAGTTTGGAAGTCCACTCTCGGTACTCCTGAGGGAGAAACTGGCGGATGCGATGCTACACATGGTGATGGCCTGCTATCACAACGTCAACAACCTCCCGCCACCCTCACGTCCCACGCCGATGAGCGTCTCTGTCTCGCGGGATTCACAAGGTACTCCCCGAGTGGTCAACCAAGCCGGACTGCTACAATATCTCCCACAAGGCACGGTGATTGGCGGCAGTTTGGGCATGGAGACGCTGAACGTGGAGATGAAAGGTATCGCAGAACGGATCGCAAAAATTGCCAAGATCCACGTGGATGTTTACGGCGTCATGTATGAGAGCGAGGACGGTTTCCTCGTTGTTGATGTCTAAAACGCCTCGAGGTTTGCGGATGGATAAATGCAATCGTCTCAGACTTGTACACCCCTTCCCTCCCTGATACCCTGAACCCTGTCATCTTTCCATCTCTCCAATTTTCCCCGCCTATAGCACACCCGTGACGGATCCAACAGGTTCGAACTTCCCGTTCATCTCCGGCTCCCGAATTCCTTTCCAGATACCCCTCCTTAACATCACAATCACCTACGGCGCATCCAGCCAGCAGACTGCACGACTGCATTCCAAGACCATCCCAGTTTCATGTATCGGTTTATCCTGTTCTCACGATTCCATGGCGAGTTTCTCAAAGACATTTGTTTTACCTCGATCTGTTTTACGATATGCGAGCGCTTGGGCGCCCCAGTATTCCAATTTCCCCAACGACCCGTTTTCATACTCATTCCCCCTGCCTCGTTGGGGTCCTCGTTCACCTCACGTTCTTACCCTTGACCCCTCCACAGCTTGGGGAATGTAACCCTTCGTTTCACGCTCTCATGGTTTCACCATTCTTCATCCGGTCCCCCTCCATCCCCACTCAACAGAAACGGCCGTAATGCCTGTTGTATCCTTTCATCCTCCCATACCTATCCACCTCCCTCCAGCTCCGCCTTCGCTACTTCCCCCACCTCTTCTACTCAACGTAATAGCCTTATCATCCCGATCCCTTGCATACACGATTTAACGGACACTCCTTACATCCACATCTCACATTTGTTCTCTCCCTTTGTATCCCAGCGTTTTCGGTACATCTACATTCTCAAAATTCACCCCAATCACTCGCTTTATCGATCGATTCGTTCTGGTCCTGTGTTCTCCTGTACTAGGGCTGCAGACACTCTCCCTATCGGATCATCGATAGCTAATGCCCGAGCGGCTGTTCTATTTTCACCGTGTCCCCCGTGTGGCTATATGGACACCCCCAAATTTGATCTGAAACTGGGGCCTGGGACCGGAAACGTGCAAGTCTCTCCGTGCTTCTTTCATACACAACGGGGTTGGGTGCCGCTGTGACATTGCCAACCATATTCGAGGTGACTCTGGTACCCACCCATGACTGGTATAGTAGCTCATGTGATCTTCTGGTCGATAACAGTTACAGTTGTGGAATAACGACGAAATTCATACCCTGGGGGTAACAGAAGAGAGCAATTTGAACACATTTCTGGGGTGGTAGATGAGGGTGTGTTTTGCGTTCCCCCCTTTTTTCATTCAGTGGGCGAATATGCCCCACGGCGTCTGAGAACCACAGGTATGGAGATGAAAACTCTACAATTCTACAGTTGGTTCATCCTTGAATTCCTTCCTTCTCAGCACACGGTAAACCTTGGGTGGCGAATTGGCCCGGGTCTTCTTCCCCAATACAACGTCCTCTGTGCGAATTGACAAACGGATCGTCTGCGTCCGTCGGCTGCACTCCTGCTCCCTCTTGCTCGGCTGCCTGATGACCCCGTTGACTCTGCTCCTCTTCGAACGCAACAGCGTCAAAGTCCTTCACCTCTGCGTTCAACCTCTGGTGTAGAATTGTGGGTATGGGAGTCAAATCTTGAGCACAGTCCATTGGACGCTGCAGGCAACTCCTCAACTCGGGGAAGATAAACACCCCAGAACCATCAAAAGATTTCTCGAAGGATTTATACGCGTCAGCAAGTAAGTTTATCACCTTCATCAGGGTTTCACCATGGGGTTGGGGTACTCCAAGTAGCAACTCGCAAGTTTCGGTTACGCTTGCGGCGAATGTTAAACGTTAAAGAGCGGTTCTGGTATACATCGTCGCGCGCTTCTCCTGTCATATAATCGGTGACTTCCTCGGGTTTGCAGCAGAAGACGAACCAGACCGCGATCCACTAGCCAGATTCGTAGTCGTGAAGTGGGTTGTGAAAAAAGATCCTGGTCGCATTATCGCCACTGTTCGGCGATTCGATCCTCTGCTCACCACCCTCCTCGTCGCGAGGGATTGGAAGTTTCCAATCTTTCCTCATTCTCGAGTCCATTTTACGTCGCGGATGTAACAGGCAGTGCTATTCTTCGACCTCGGCGGCCGTGAAATACAAAGTTCCCTGGTCATGAGATCAGTTCAATCCACGAAACTTCCCAAACAGGAGCCGACTTGCACGGATGTCTCTCGTGGTAGGCGAAGGTTGGTCTCCTGGTCTTGTCAGTTCCTCTAACCGGTTTGCTGCCTGCGGATCCGATACCTTCGCTTCCTTTCCGACCACAATGATGTTTCCTGGACCAAAGTCTCTGTGTACCCACCCTGCTTCGTATAAACAGCGTAGCGCTTGGTTCGTAACGTAAGGGAGTCCACTAATTCACTAAACCTCATCCATCACATACCGTCTGCTGCTCGATTGATGTGCACGAACACTCTGCAAACGAGGTCACTTCAAAGAGGGATATCCTCTTCTCATCGTAAACAACCTGGTAGTGGAACTGGGGATGCGGAGGATTCCATGAGGCCCGCTTTGTTGGGGCCAGTTGGGGACAGTAGCCTTGGTCAGCGATAGAGCCCTTGGCCGGGCCAATATAGCTTGGTTCCAGGATATGAGAGGCGGTGACGAGAGCTGAGGTTCAAAATCTTCCTCGGTATGAGGGTCCTGTTTTCGAGGATCTTGTAGACCCTATCGAAGCCTCCGGATGTGCCCGTTTTACAACACCCATGGATGTCAATGAAGTATTTGCAAAGATTTTCGTACCCACGTCGTTCTTGATTTCCGCCACGATCTCGCGTTCCATTCGTTTTCCGGGTTGATCCTCGACCCAGCAGTCCTTAATGACACCCACCTTCTTCGTCTCTTGGTCCATCACCTCGAACACCCAGGTCCCGCGACTGGATGGTGCTTTGGTGTTAATGTCGCAACGCACCTTTAAAGCGCGATATACCACCCCTTGGACGGTGAACCGAAGGAGTGAGTCAGAGCCCTGAGGGGTGTCAGATATGTCAACAGCCAAGGTATGAAAGCTGTACCGACCTCGAACCAGTCAGGAAGGATGGAGACGGAGGACGTTGCTCTGCATAGCAACTAGATACAGAACTTTGTGCCACGCACGGTAGACCCAAACGAGAAAACTCGACGGGGAGAGGATCCATACACCTTGGCGTCGTTCTATAAAGGATGAAAATATGATCTCGGGAAGTGGTTAATTTGGATTGACTTACATTAATGGTGTCACCGGCGCAAAACTTGTACTCGAAGGGGGAGATCAAGTCTCTCCATCTGAATTTACCCGGCGTCGGAGGAGTTTCAGCAGTTATGTAGAGGAGGGCTTTTGGTCGATGGATGCTGGCCGTGATAGATTCGGATTCGGTGGAGCCAACATGGGCCATCTTTTAAACAGAGGTGCTACGTCTGTGCTGTCGAAGGTACTCCAGCACCGCCTTGAGGGGACGCGAAAAGAACGCGAAAGTCTCGACTCCACTGACACCTTCAAAACGGGCAGCGAAATGTTTTCCGTTGTTGTTTTTTTCCATCGATACTACCCTACTCCTTCTGGTTGGAGAGCCAGCCGATTTCGATGAGGCGCAATCTAACTTCGGCCAGGAGACGATCATCCAGTGAATACAACTTCTACAATTGATCCGTAGAAAAGCACATCAGATAGGGGACCCCCTCGCGAAGTACGACACGAGTTTGGGACAGGCCGACGGTACGAAGTACTCCCATAGTGAAGTCACATGTATACACCCTGGTGTCTGGGCCTGCCCCGATGCCAGCTCGTAGACCGAGATCTGCGTTTTTTGAGCCAGTACCGGGGCTGACTCGTTGAGTGGGGTCTGAACTCGCTGTACTGGGGTCGTTGGTGAATATCACCAGGGGATTACTGGGAGGAGAGGGTGAGTAAGATAAGCTTCGTCACGTGCTCGTCGCACAGAAGACGTCCGTTGGCAAAGTTGGTCCAAATTTAAATGGTCATTTCTTACAAATAATACAGGAAGCGGTCGAAATACACTACAGGGCGAGTGCAATGGATCCCCCACGCCTGAGAGGCACAGGAGACTTCCGAGCCGAAGACGCGTGATACGAGAAACAAACCTACCATATCAAAAGCCGTATGGAACCGTACTTGGATGCGACATGGTGAGCTACAAAGAAGTGAGTGGTATCTAGACTGATAACTGACCAGAATGGCAGGATCCCCGGTCTCTGAATTGACCATATACCAGATATCGAAGAACATATGCGAGAGATGCATCGCATTCGGAAGCAGACGACCCAGAATGTGATCGCGAGATAGCTACAGGCGATAACTGTGATTCCCTACGAACAGAAACGAGAATTTCGAAAGGGAGTTCAGTGCGTATATAGCGTCCCTGAAGCAGGGCAAAACCGGTAGTGACTCAGCTGACCGATACGAGTCCCCTAGCGTGTACTCCGGGCCCGCCGTTCCGCAAGCCCGAAACCCCCAACCACAATGAACTCTGGACCGAGTATCCATGTACCCGTTCTGCTCTGCGTAAGTGCTGTGGCACTAGGGCTACGACGCAAGTGAGCACTCTGTTTACACCGAATCAAATCATACCTTCACCACTCGAACAAGATGTTTGAACACTCCCAATGGGGTCGATTCAAAGTGGGATACCCGAATTCAACAAAGGCTGCTTACAAGGTGGCGGGGCCAGGACGGGGGATTACAGTTCAGAACCATCGAAATTTCCCTAGCTTCGCGGAGCCGGTCGTGGGGAAGGTTGTAAGGGTAGTAACGAACCTGATGAATTAAAACAGCCTGGTGTAAATCGGATAAGTAAAGCCCCCCAGACCTTGAGCCAGTCATAAGGAGTGACCACGGGGGCGCTGCCCGGCGCAACAACTAGGTACAGGACCCCGCATCGTCTGTGGTGACTCCGAAGAAAAACACCCAGTATGGGTCGCTGCGCATGACGCACATAGTACACTGGCGTAGTTCTGTAAGCGATGACCACACGTTCCCCTGAAGACAGTCTAATGTTGAAGTCCGCCAGCATAGTCATTATTTCCAAACTCACCCTTAAAGGGTCAGGCTAAGTCCCCCCGTTGGAACTTACCGCTCATCAATCCCAGAGGGGCTCAGCGTTTACGAGAGGAAAGGCGTCCGGTCGGTCGACGCTTGGGGGGCATCAGGCTGGGTAGTTTCAGTATGGGCCATCCATCAAACAGTGGATGCATTTCCAGGCTCGTGGAGGTAAGGCAGTATCGCCTTCAGGATATCCACGCATTCTCCATCGTTGGAGAGCAATCCTTTGTTGATGAGGTGCTGCCGAATCCCGGCCAGGCCAAGACCAGAGTCGAACGGATATGCCTCCCCCTATAAGCGACTTGGTGGGAGCCAGATGATGCAGGAAGCATACGGAGAGAGCATTGTGTCAGGCGTGTAAGGTTGGGTTTTTTGAGGCACGCAGTGGGTGGGGAAGGGTGAGGGAGAAGCTTAACGTCGTGTCTCATGTGAAGTGCCGCTTGGCTTAATTGTGAGCGAGAAATCATGCAGAAGTTCCCAGCGATGTTGGGCACTCTCCGGTAACAGCGTTGTGCGAGCCATTGACTTGTCATTTGACTTTCACTGAGTGTGGTCCCCGGCCCGTCGCAGCCACGTTGATGGTTGTTGGCGATTGGTTGACTGCCGGTGGCTGGCATTCCATGTACGGTGTATCTGAACAGCCCGAGGGGAAAAGTCAAAGTCAAAGCCATTGACCAGCATGACGCTGCCCGGGGTCAAAGGGAAGGCAGACCACTTTGGTGATGGCGCTCCTGTAGGACAGGCCAACAGTAAGGAATGGGTTCCCGGGCATGTAGATCAAGCTCAGTCGACGTAGATGCGGGAGTCTTAGTTCTGAGGCAGGGGTCAAAATCCAGCTTCGCTTATAGAAGGCCTCCAGCACGACCCTCCGGTCGTGGCCAGTCCTGACACACCGAACGCCCAAGTTGTGAATGTGGGTCTGCGCAAGCGGCCCAGACCCGGGACGTTTAAAACTCGGCCAAGAGACTGCATTCACGCAATTCAAGGCGCAGAAGCGGGTAAACGGGCCAACAAATCATAGTCCCGGATACCGAACATGCAAATCGTTACAGACATGTATACTCCTACAACTCTAGGTACCTACAGGTCCAATAACCGTCCTTCGCAAAGCATACAAAGGTGGTTTCGAGCTGAAATCAAAAGTTCGGGAAGAAGTCCAGACCATGGGGGATATACGAGGTGAGGATGGCCAGCGGGCTGCTACCGGACATACTAAGAGGTGGAAGGAATATGGCACGTAGCCGACGTAACGTAAGTATGGTTTCAAAAACAAGATGTCCAATGCGTGGATGCATATAAGTGGTTGACGCCTCGTGTAGAGGTGGTGAGATAAGACGTCGGGGATAGCGAATAGGAAAGCGAGGAACAAAGCAGGAAATGTACGGTGGGTCAAGAGGAGGTAGCACGCGTAGGTGTAAAAAGGATTACAAAGATGAATCCGGTGACATAGCAGACTCGAATGAGTCCCTTGAAGAATGGTTCGCAATTGTAAGAACTGCCAACCGATTTCCTAACACGGGCGACGACACAGATGACGATGAGACGGAGGATGCTAGCGAAGAAGTAGGACTGGGCCAGGCCTTGGCCACACGAACGCCAGGCCCAAAAATGAGGCGGGGTGATGTCGATCCTTTGCACCTTGGTATGGGAATGGGAGCGGGCATGAAGGAGATGGGGATGGGAGAGGGTTTGTAGAGTGTCAAGGGGCACAGTGTGGGTTTCACAGATCGGAGCGGTGACCACTGCGTGGGTTTAGGCGCTGATGTGGCGGCAGAGGTGGAGGCGGAAAGGTACTTCTGGTGGGCTAGGATTTCCTCTTCGTGAACGGAAAGATCCCAGTCGAGAATGTCGAGCATCTCGCGCTCCATCCTACCGATATCCCGATGCTCGAAAATACCGGAACACCTCGCCCAAATGATATTCTTCATCATCTTATCGTTGAGGTACTGTAAAATGAATGTATGGAATCAAAACGATGAGCTCATCTGTGATGTCATCACAAACGGAGGGAAACGCACTTTGCCGGCAAGTACGAGAGCTCCAACGAAGATCCGTTCGCAGGCCCAGCGTTCGGCGGTTATCCGTAGGTGGGGCTTCGCTCGCTTAATGTATACAAGAGCGACGAGCACGACTGCGGCGCTAACTCTGGAGGTGCAGATCATCCTCCACACAAACTGAGCGAACCCGCCGTGTTTTTTCTTGCAGTAGTGAGGTGTGCGATCGAGCGATGATGAGGGCTCACGGCCGAGAGCGTAATCGACGGTTTCGAGCGTGGTATGAACGGCACATTCTGATTAACCGAAGGACGGAGAGGGAGCCGAATATGAGCTCTGGGCACATCGATAGACCACACGACGGGGTTACGTACCGATGACGGATTTGTCGATCCTGTGTCTGCACAACTCGACAACCTCTTGGGAATCCCAACAGAGAGGTGGTATTGTCGAAGATGCCATGAATGATAAGAGAGTAGGTGGGAGTAGTTGTCGCGGTTCTTGTGGTGAACGGTTAGAGAGTTGAGCTGACGGGTGGTCCGTGGATATGGGATAGGTATGAGTGCGGGGAATACGATGAAGAGAGAAAGTAAGCGAGGTGGATGAAAGGCGGTTTATAAAGAGGTGGAGGACATGATGGTACAAATTGGAGGAAGAGAAAAAATCCAATAAGAAAACCTGGAACAGTCATCCGTTTCGATTTTTCATAGTGTAAGTCGCATTTGAAATCGGTCATCACGTGATCCTTACACCTGGCAATGAATGTATTTTTCTTGGGATTTGTAACAGCAACGCACACGACCGACGGGAGGCGAGGTCAGGCGTTGACGTCGTCGACGTCGGACTCTCCCTGACATGTCTGTGGTGTCGTTTGACCTCCAAGCCATCGATCGATCCCAAAACTTGGTCGAACAAGGAATGAGCCCCCTCCCTTGCGGTCGTGAGGATGAGTTTTTTTTTTGCCCTGCCAGCGTTGCCTTGAGAGGTTAGATCCAACTAGTTCTGGTTTGCATCAGGAATCATGGTGGCCGTCGAGATTATCGACGTCCGGTCTCGAGATGATCCGAGGCGTCTACAGTCTGGCATTGACCGGAACCCACCGCAGAATCTGAATCCGCGTTACGGCAAGCGACAACTCCCATTCCGCTCTTCAATGTTCTTCTCCACCTCGGCGACCTCCCTGCTAAATGCAGTGTCAGGTTTCCGCTCGGGGTCGAGGTCGCTCACGACTTCGTCTGTCCTTTGGTACCCCAAATTAAAATCTCATTCTGGGACTAAGAAGCGATGGAGGAGTCTCCCGAACGGACTTTTCAAACGCGTAAGTTCTGCTGCTGCTTATCGCGAATGCAGAACGTAAACAACGTTTCCTTCTGTTCTGCCTGTAGGGAAAGGCGGGTCACAGTCACTTGAACACCAGCAAGTCGCCAGCACGCAAGAATAGACTTTCCCAGACAGCCTATTCGGAGGGGAGGCAGACGGTCAACCTCAAGAAATTGTTGCCTTATGGCTAAGGTTCTTACCTTATCTCTCCTCTCCCGTTCTGTCTCAGCTGACGTCCGCCTAGTAGGCTACATAGTACTCACGGCAACCCCCCCAGTAGTCGCTAATTCGATACTCCCGTTGCTCTCGCTCCATTGCCCGTTTGGATTGCCGACAATCAGGATATTTCACCTCTGACCTACAAACTACGTCACCTACCTGGCTGTGTACTTACTACGTCTGAGACGCGTGCGCGCATTGCATCAACAGCCACCGTTCCCACGCCAGAATCCAGCTCGTTCCAGACCCACGATGTCTTTCGAGGCACTTCTTATTACAACTAGAGGCACTCTCGCAAGCTTCTCCCTCTTCCGTGGTTCCCCTAAAACTATACCAGTTCGGCATGTGAAATCACTCGCCTTCGACCTTTGCCTTGTCGCCAGTGGTATTCGGTGACTCCCGTTCAGACTCTCAATCTGTTGGTTTACCCAAGTTCTAGTCTCGAACATAGCGCGGGCTTTCTCTTGGATGCGTTCGCACCACCTGATCCTCCAGAATTGTTCTCCTCCATGCTTCGAATACTGAGCCAAGTCGGTACTTACATATCTTCCTGCTCTCAGACTCACGTGGGCGAGCATCTAGGCCCTTCCCGAATTCGGGCATGTGCTTTATATTCACGACCAAACCTCAGATCAGAACTTCTTCGTCAACACCACTCTACTTCGCAAGAGCTATGAAGACGCGTACATTCTTCGGGAGGGAGAGACTGAGGAAAATATGCGGCTCACAAGTGATGATTGGATTGATTGCGTCGGTTTGGAAACTCCGCCAGTGTTGGTAGGTGCTGACACGTCACCTCCACTATGTATAAACGAGGCTCAGGTTCCATCTCGGAGATGACGCAACAACCTAAACTCCGGCAAATATGGGATCATATCGTCGGAAACCTCATCCTGAACCCATCCATAGCGGTCATCCAAATCCCCTCCGACCTCACCTTCGGACGAGAGCACCTTCTCATCCCTCTTGCTGCTTTCCTTCTGGAGTATCCAGTCGGATACGTTCCCCTGAACGCAGACCAGAGTACTTTCTTGAGTAACACTCCCTTGGACGTGTATGAATGTGTTTTGGAGGAGTCTGGGGAGGAACACACGTTACTCAAATTCTCCTGTCCGCAATGCGTGAGCCAATCCGTTGCGAGACTTGCCCCAGATGAGGTACAAAGGAGGCTCGCGAATCGCTTCCAACCAAGGCTCGAGGCGGTTGACTATCCCGGGAGGTTAGAAATTCTACACACGCAAGAAAATCTCCCTCGTGTGGGTCTCTAATCTATACAGCCAATTGCCTGTCATACTCTAGTATACCATCCGCTATACAGAGCGTCTAGATCTACGAACGAGGAATCATAGTCTCATCCAACGCATTACTTTTAGCTCTTCCCTCCTCAAGATTCTCCTCACCATTGATGACACCTCCCCCGAAGAACTTGCGGATGTCACTTTGACCTGGGTCGTGGGCTTGGCTACCGATGCCTTTCTGGCGTTTCTGTAAGGAGACATCCTCTCTCCAATAAACCTCTGCTTGATTGACGGAAAGAAGAGAAATTGAAACACACCAAGCCTTCAAGGTGTTTGTGACAGTTTACGTCCGTTACTTTAACTGAGAGCGCCGGGAAGCCGTTCTCGTCCACTGCAGTTTCACTGACATCCTGTGTGGTTCGTCGTCCATCGGTGCTGCCAGTGGCCACAAAGGGTCTGGATGAATACATACCGCAAGGTTGATCGTTACTCTCGTCCAGGCGGTGTTCAACAATCCTGCATATTGCCTATCTGGAACTTCCAGACCCTTGGATCTCCTCTCATAATCCAGCGCAACCACGGCGGCGACCACCTCGCTGATGCACAAACCGTGGCTGACCAACGCGACATGAACGTTTTCCTTCTTTTCCTTCACGACGTCTCTGATGATGGGAACCACGAGGTCCTTGACCGTTTGCCTAGCGCGATCCCTCAAGTCGTCAAGACTTTCTCCTTTGGGAAATTTCGTCTGCCGTCCATCAAGGACGGGGAATATACCTTTCGCCCAGTGCCCCTCATCTGAAAGCCCAAGTTCACGCGTAAAGGTCCACTTATTTCCTTCCGCGATACCGAAGTGCTGTTCTCTGAGAAGCGGGGAAGAAATTAAAACGGGTCGGGTTGATTCGGGCTGCGCTGAGTGAATAGCTTGGGCGGTGGAGTAGGCGCGAAGGAGTGGGGAAGTGATAATATAGGAGAAAGGTATTGCGGATAGTGATTCCCCGGCAGCTTTGGCTTGCTGTTTGTCGGTTAGATCGGCGTGTTATGGGCCTCGATAGGCGTTTCTAGGGTGGTATAGTGTGCGTACGTTCATTCCTGATCACATCGGATACGATCAGATTTATCGCGAAAGTCGATGATGCACGTTAGTTGGAGCTACTTTTGCCAGCTTGAGACTTGTATCGTACCATGATTTGAGAGTGGGGCATCTTTCCATCCAGCCCAGATATCCTTCTGATTTTCGAGGAGTATGCATTAGGAATCGAAATCCCAGTGATACCCCACGTACGAGATTATCCACAGATTCGCCGTGCCGAACTTATACCGTTGAAAATGTTAGCCAAAAGTAGCAACGATCCTCTTCTTTCGTCGCCTGGACCAGGGCGCGACGGTTCCGGGTACACCAGTGCACAGCTGCGACGCTTGAAGCCTGATGTATCACAAACGTTGATGCTCCCAAAGCCGGGAACGGATTAAGGAGACATGCAAACTCACGAATGTTAGGATCACGATTGACATCCTTGCGATTGGATCGTAAGTAGATTTGGACAATCCACTGGGGTGATGGTGGGGGGAGGGGATGTTATAAACCCAGGATGATTCGTTCGCCTTAGAAGGCCAAGCGAGTACTGCCACCTGCCGCTGGCCTGACTCAGCGAGGGTCTTAGTGCCCCAAGGTCGAACGTTCGTCCTTCCGGACTCAGTGTACGTATACAATTCGATGGGTCACCGGTCACCGGTTGACTCCCACCAGAGCGATACCTCTGTTCACTGATCAGCGCAGTTCCGTTCGGACAGGAGTGATCCCTAGGGACCTCACTGCCCAGGAGATCGGGACTCCCTTCTATTCCTGATCCACCCTCCGCGACGAGTTCAGAAAATACTTCGGCAGATGGTTTATCCCTCCAAGAGAGTTTTAGGCGATTTAGGTTTCTATACCGCTCGAGCGACGGATGGCGCTTGCGAGTGTCTTCCTTCCGCTAATAGGACCTCCAAGAGGACCCTGAGGATGATGAAAACAACATCGTGAACATCATGATCTTTCAAGGCCTATGTTCACGGGCGCGGCGGGACAATGTGAGTTTGATCTCTCTTCCTGGAGTTCTTGACGCGTATTGTGTCACAAAATGAGCACCGCTCCCGGTGAGGAATACATATAAGCTCGTCCCATTGAGCACCCGCGCACAAAAAGAACCACCCTAATCCCCCCTGTCCCTTAGTTAAGGCATCCCATTGCTTATTGACAAGCGGTCGTCAAGATGCAGGGGTTTGTCCTCGCTGCTTTCCTCAACTTCCTTCTAGCTCTTTCACCTGTGACTGCGGAAGCTACGAGGGTGTGTAAGGTCGTACCTGGAGATCCTGAATGGCCGAGCGAGTCCAAGTGGAACACGCTGAACGAGACTGTCGGTGGGAGGCTGATTAAGAACGTCCCCATTGCCGCTCCTTGTTACCAATCATCTCCACATTACAACGCTACGGAGTGTCAGAGGATTAGAAAGAATTGGCATGTCCCTGAGTTCCAGTACGCATATTTCCCTTTTTCGTTCTGCTGCGAGGTACGGTCGAACTGATCATTCTGCTGCTTAGTGAGCCCGATCCCTCCTCTGTGATGGCCGCTGCATTTTCAAATCGCAGTTGTGATCCCTTCCAGACCCAGCTCGGATGTTCCCTCGGAAGATACGTCGCCTATACCGTCAACGTCTCCACCCCAGACCATGTTTTCGCCGCTGTGAACTTTGCCAGGGACAACAACGTCAGGCTCATCGTCCGGAACTCTGCACACGAGTACGTACGAATCTCGTTCTCTCTCTTCGCTCCAGTGGGCTTGACAAATATTTTCCCCACCTCACCATGGTCTCGCTTCGCGTTTTTCGATGACGCTTTTATCCCTTCGCGTTAACTCCGATTGGTCCTCGGATATAACAGTTACATGGGAAAATCGACTGGGCCCGGTGCATTGGCTGTGTGGACCCATTACCTCACATCCTTGGAGTGGATCCCGGATTATTCTTCCAACGGATGGACCGGCACTGCTGTCGAGATCGGAGCGGGCGTCAGCTTCTCGCAGCTTTATGCTGAAGCTAGTAAGAGGAACTTGACTGTCGTTGGAGGAGATTGTCCTGTAAGTACCACTGAAATCTCCTCAATGTCTGGGATGGTGGGTACTGAATTCAATTCGTGCAGTCGGTTGGCGCGGCTGGGGGATATATCCAAGGAGGAGGATTTGGGCCTCTCAGCACACTGTTTGGAACTTTGGCAGATAACGCTCTCGAGTTCGATGTCCTCACTACCCGAGGTACGCGCGTGGTCGCGAGTGCGACTCAGAATCCGAACTTGTTCTTCGCGTTACGCGGAGGGGTGAGCAAACCCTTCTCATATCCGACCTGGGGTTCTCGTGATGTTTACATACTCTGAACGCAGGGCGGGGGAACCTATGGTATCGTTTGGTCGGTGACTGTCAAGACTCATCCAGACATGGCTGTCACCGGAGCCTCGGTCGTCTTTACCCCTGCCGAAGACAACAACTTGGATAAGTGGTTCCGAGGGGTCGAAGCTTGGCGTCGAATCCAGCCATCCATCACCGCCGCTGGGGGTTACGCACAAGCGGTCTATCAAAAGGGTTACTTCTCTCTCGGACCTCTCTTCCTCCCTGGCTCCTCCGACACCAGACAGATCGAAACCATCATCGCTCCTTTCATCTCTAAACTCAAAGAGCTTGGACTTCCATACCAGTCCAAGGTTAGCTCATATGGGGATTTCCATTCGGCCTATACGGCGTTATGGAACCCGGCCGTTTTCGCGATTCAGAATGCGCAGTTGGGTGGGAGGATCATTCCCAAAGCTTTGTACGCCGATGATCGGAGGTTGAGCGAGTATAACGGATTCATGAAGGACTTCATACTCGATGGTGCTGGAGTTTACGATTTGACTATGACGCCGAAGGACGTTCAGGAGAATGTACCGGTCTTGCCGACTTGGAGGAGTGCTCAGACTTATGTTGCGGTTTACTTGTGCGTTCTGCTTCTCCTGTTCCTCTCCATCCTCTCTTTCCACTTCGGTTTCAACGCTGACCTGTTTCGTTCTGGTAGACCGTGGAATGACAACGGCACCTACGATGCCGTCCTTCAACAGCGGTCCAGGATTACAAACTACTACATGGCGACCCTCAAAAACATCACGCACGGGAGCGGAGCCTACCTCAACGAAGGTGATCCGTTCGACCCGGATTGGCAGCACAGCTTCTACGGATATAATTACGACAAACTCCTGGCCATCAAGGGTGACTATGATCCTGATGAGTTGCTTTATGGGTCGACGGCTGTTGGCGGTGGACGATGGAAGGAGGACGCTGAGGGTAGGTTGTGCCCTGTCGATTGATTTATGGATTTGGATTCCTCGGAGCAGGGGGTCTCATCCCCCTCATCAACGCTCGTTCGCTTTTCATTCACATCTTCTTATTCAACATACCCTTACTATTAATTGTCACCGTTTATGGGCTCATCACCGCCCACCCAAAGTCCAGTCCCTCGTTAATCCATTCGTTACTTGTAAATGTTAACTCGTATTGTCACCTTGGTTTTGACATGCTCCCCTTGCAGTGTCGTATCATAACCCTGAATGTTTGTGTCGATAGTTGAATGAGTATATACCTATATATTATTATCGGATATTTAGTGTTTCACGATCCTCTGGTCTGCCCTTGAGCTCGATTTAACACCACAATGTGTCCGACATGTCCGCCAGCTGCCCCATAAGCTCCTTGGCGTATTCTTCTCCTTGGATGACAAGCGAACAATTCTGGTCGAGGCTGCAAGCACGAACTTTCGACAACTGCTTGTACGCCAACACCACAGCGCCTTCCATGCTCAACGACGGGTTCGACACGAACGCATCCGTCAGGGCTTTCTTGATTTCTTCCTTGATCTGGACTTTGGCTTCGGTCTTGCAAGCGCATCGGGGGGTGTAGAATATCGCCCACGAAGGGTCATCAGTTATGCGTTTGGCTTCCTTCTCCCTGTTGACGAGGTACAAGACGAGACGGTGGTGATCCGTCGCGGTCAAGCGAGCGACAGTATCCCAATGGGCATTAACGACCATTTCGAACGTCATCCACTTCGCGGCGACTTTTACTTGTTCGCGGAGGGCTGGAGAGCTACAGGCAATAGCATAGACGCGGAGAGGATCTCTCCTGAGATTCTCGGGGGCCACCAGCCACGACCCCACCATATCGAGGATAACCTCCGTCTCGTATTTATCGGCGGCGGCGACTAATGCTTCCAGTAGCTCGAAACCCTTGACGGTCGGCTTTGATACGGGGTAGATACATTGAAGGAAGACGTCAAGGACTTCCCCGGTTTCGCATACGTCGACTATGGGGGCTGATGGGGGTTCGGGAGAAGGAGGTTGCGGAAACGTGAACATATTCTGGAATACGGGTGAAGCAATCGAAAGCATGGTTTTGTGAGCACGGAATTCTTGTCCATCCGCTGAACGGAGGACAACGTCTGAGTCAGTCGTGTCGAAGCATTCGTGAGACATTGTCGTCGTAGAGGTGAGGTTAGGCGGGTCAGAGGGGGGATTTGGTGTTGGCATTATGTCCCCCTCACCGCACTAAATAGTACTTGGGAGTTCCCCCTAAGAGGAGAAAACAAGCTCATAGGACTAAAGATCCAAGCCAGGGAGAAGCTCGGGATTTCGGTACTTTCAGGACCCATGCCGTTGACCATATATGTAGGTGACCAGGTGTCCTTACCGTAGCACGGATGGAGTTCTGCAAGATGCTACCGGATGACGTCAGCCTAATGCAAAAATTCGAGTCGAGTTGAGCAGGTCCCGGTCAGTCCTTGGTTCCCTCTCTGCGGGAATTCGAATCACTCAAACGCAAGAAAACTGTGAATCGTATTGCTAGACACGTATGCTGGGCCCACGTCTGACTCTCAGCCAAAATCCCTCTGGTCTTTGGAAAACCCTTCAGCACATTCTCTCGAACTTTGGATAGGGATCCCTTCATGGATCCGTTGAGTAACGCTTGTGATCGTCAAACACTTGGAGAGGGGACCACTCTGTGATTGCAGGAGTGATACATAGCACATTATTTAACCGTTCCACACTAACCCTCCCATGGGAGTGCCTCTGCCACTTTGACCAACTCCTCCAGTAATCCCTCGGCGTATTTCCGAAGGCCCAACACCCCGTATATGCAGGAGTCCCTGCAAGGCGTAAACACAGAGCGGGCACTTGCGACTATGCTAAGTGCTTCGATAACTTGGACATATGGGTTTGCCTCGAATGCATCCCGGAGAGCAGCAACTACGGCGCTGGCGTATAAGTCGTGAACAAGGTTATCGCAATCGGAACGGCGGCGATGAGCCTGGCGATCTATAATATCCGCCTGGTGCCTGCTCGCTATTTCCCGCATTTTGGTGTCCCTAGCAACTATGAACCTCACCAGCCGCTGGTAATGCTCAATGGCCATGAGATGAAGCAGAGGGCCTGAGAGGGACGTCAAGGACGCGAGGGAAACGCGGCGGGCAGCAGCTTCAGCCTCCTTCTCGCGGCCACAGGCACAGAGGATTGCATATATATGGATTGGGGGAGAACTGATGCACATCGATGGAAGATAATCCTTGTGGGCATCGAGGACAGCCTTCGCATCGTACTTGTCCGCAAGGGTGAGAACGGACGCCAATGTTTCGACGTCATTGATGGGAGGATTGCGGGTTGGGTAGATGATTTGGAGGAATATCTCGAATGCTTCTGGGGGGTCGTGCACGTCGACGATAGGGAGTCCCGGGGACTCAGTTGGGGTAGGTAGAGGAACAGAGAACGTATCTCTGAACACCGAGGATGCAAGGGATAGGATGAGTTTATGGACGTGGAATTCCTTCCCCCCAGATGCGCGTAGGATGACATCTGCGTCAGGGGGATTTTGCCATTCCAAACTCATGATGAAGGTTGCTGATAAGGGTAGGAAGAGCAATCCGCCACACTTTCATCAGCGTTTACGTTTAGAACTGTCCCACGCCACCTCTTGGAAAAGTGGTCCACCTTTAGTTTTCTTGAAATGTGATTCTAAAGTCAGGATCTCGCGTATTCAAAACACGAAGAAAATGCTTGCTCACCAAACGGATACATCCACCTTCATTTCGAAAATTTCGATGGGAGTGATAGCACGACCGCGAATTCCAAGCTCCCTGAACCCGTCAAGAAAGACGATGCTCGTTCCGGAGCATCAAGGCACATCCCGGAGCTGATCCTCTTGCTGAAAATTCTTGCTAGGATTCCATGGCGCATATGGAGTTCCCCCTAAAGAGGGGAAAACAAGCTCATAGGACTAAAGATCCAAGCCAGGGAGAAGACTGGGGCTTCGGTACTTTCAGGACCGGTGCCGTTAACCATATGTGTAGGTGACCCTGAGGTATCCTTACCGTGAGAGATACTACCGGATGACGTCAGCCTAATGCAGAAATCCGAGTTGAGTTGAGCAGGTTCTCCCGATCACCAACCCTTGGTTCCCCCTCAACGGAAATTCGAATCACCCAAACGCAAGGAAATTGTGAATCTTATTGTTAGACACGCATGCTGAGCCCACGTCTGACTCTCAGCCAGAGTCCCTCTTAATCCTCTCTGTTGACAACGTTTAGTGGACTGCAGGTTCTTTTTCTCATACGCAAAAAGATCTCTCGAGTTTTGGATAGGGATCCGTTCATGGATCCGTTCAATAACGGTTGTAATCGTAAAACGCTTGAGGAGGGGACTACTCTGTGGTCGCAGGAATGATACATAGCACATTGTTTAACCGTTCCATGCTAACCCTCCCATGGGAGTGCCTCTGCCGCTTTGACCAACTCCTCCAGTAATTCCTCGGCGTATCTCCGAACGCCCGATACGCCATACTTGCACGAGTCCTTGCAAGGCGTAAACGCAGAGCGGGCATTTGCGACTATGCTAAGTGCTTCGCTAACTTGAACGGATGGATTTGCTTCGAATGCATCCCGGAGAGCAGCAACTACGGCGCTGGCGTATAAGTCGTGA
>MU118078.1:0-81330 GCA_014904855.1 Thelephora ganbajun | reverse complement strand
ATTGAACGGTCAGCAAATTGTTTGACGTGATGCGACACGGTCCAATCCAACTTTGTTGTTTCTGCAGCACCAAAGAGCGCGCCAAAAATCCCGTGTTTCCTACCTTGATCCTGCCGGGTTGCAACTGGAAAGAGCGCTGCAACATCCATACGCTCAGAATACGGTTCGTACCCATTGCCACCTTCATGGCTATTAGCTTGTGAGTTATCCGGCTGGCAGCCTGCTACACTCCGAGCGGTAGGTTTCGTAGCATCGGACGCAAGGATCTTAGCAGACGGCATGACCCGTACCTGACCACAGAGTGGTTTAGTGACGATGCCGAGTCGAGTGCACGAGGTAGGAGTTGAACGTACCAATGGCGAACACGGATCCGCGGCGGCAGAGAGCGACAAAGTGATTTAAGGAAAGCAAGGTGGGACCTTGTAACTTGACCCTGTTCCGGTTCGTCTCTCTCCAAGTCTTTGCGTGTGATCCGGGTCAGTCAAAGTAGGACCAACGAGCTTATCCATATCCTTTCCTGGTTCAAATGCGTGGTGGTTGGACCCCCGTACGTTAAGATTGTCATTTCACCAGCTGTCCGGAAAGCGGCATTGAGGGGTTCCGCTGTAGCAGAAAGGGTTACCAGAGGGTGTGAACGGTTGCAGTTAAATCGGGGATCGACCAAACGGGGCTTGTAGGGCAAGAGCAATGGGACGGTCAGAGTGTGGTCGTAGGGAATTAGTGGATACGACGCGAACCAATCGATGCGCAGCGGAGTAATGTTATCGAAACCCCATGAACTTGTATTCATAGTATAACTCCGTCAAACCAGACGTGTAAGAAGGTACTGCGAATGCGAGTAACTTTTGTGTAATGAAGGAGTGGCGAAGGGGGTAAAACTCACGCGCAAACGAAGCATTGGCGAGAGCTGGGGAAACAAAGAGCAAGCATTCCAAACCGTCGCGCGCGTCAACTACGGATACAGACTTCACTGTAATCTCTTTCGCCTGCCTACAAACCTTTGGGGGCTCTTGTCTAGTTCTCTCTACCCGAATTCACCCATGTGTCTGAACACACTTTTATTCACCCCACCCAGACGAGTACTCTTCGCGAACATAACCCAGGAATCAACCCCTCTCCTCAATTCCCTCTTTGATCCACCCTAACCGGCCCAACCAGGGCAGCGGTCCCTCGCGGACCTATACGGTCCGGTGTATGCCAGTCATCCCCCTTTCCTTTGTTACTTTTCTCCCCTCGCCTCCCCCACCTTGACAGACTCCCGCGTAGGGTGCCGGGTTCATTCTTACGCTCTCCTGATACATACGATCACCTCAACACTTCCGTCTTCCATGCTGCAATCTTTCTGCCTGCCAGTACGTGTCCCCCGGTGCAAACCCAAGTTCAGAGTTCAAGCAAACCACTACAGAGTCCGTAATCCGATATGAATCCTCCCTCGCATGTCTCTGAGTCGAGTTCGAATCACCGGAGTCGCCTCTCCTCAACGTCACAATCCAAGGAGCCGTGCAACCTGCACCGACAGCGCTTATCTTGTCACCCATCCGGCTTATGCGCGTTCTCTGAGGCCACGTACCCCGAGGACTTCATGCCATTGGCTCTCCTTCCTCGGTTGTCTAATCGGTGGCAAGTCCGACCAATCCTCACTCATACCATCTCTGGGGCGTGTCCCACATGCTCCCGCATTCAACAACCTAACCAATTTTTACATAAATACGACCAGGTGTCAAGGGTGTTCCGAATCTCGCACCTCCCCCCTTGCAGATACACTCCCCGCTTGGAACGGTCTACCTCGGCTTTTCGTATGGCTTCAACACCTGTCAAACCACATTTCGATTTTTGTACTCGTTACCCACTCGTTGTCTCGCTCTGCGACACGTCTGTGTCTATATCAACACCACCCTTATCCAGGTCATTTTATTCGTTTCCGAGAGGCAAGAATGACAATCAGAGACTGATAGACCTTATTTAAATCTGAACCTTAGTGGGGGAAGGAAGTATACATCGGGGCTTCGCTTAAACCACTACCCACCGCTCGAGTCGAACGTGGATATCGATCACTTAGAAGTAGTCTCGAAGGGGCCGTCCAATACCCGGGTGGCTCCAATGAGAACTGAAGATCGTATCCGCGCCCGTTCCGGGGTTTCCAAGGAATTTGGTGGTCACAGCCGATCGTGGGGAAAGGGTAGTTTGTTCACTACGATTGCTCGAACCCGATAGCTTCAACCCTCATAATCATATCCCATCGACGGAAGACTTCCCTCTAACTAAAATGTCTGATATTATACCACTCAAACCTCCTCCTTGTCCAGGGGCTTGCAGTTACTGAGCAATCGTGGATTTCGTGTGTGAAAGACTCAAGAAAGTGATAGTAAATCTAAGAAAATACACGAAAAGTCGGACTAGGGTATACGATCAAGATGGTACTTTTTTTCTTTTCCTCCTTTTTTGTCTCGGAGAGAAGAGAAACCTACAAGAAATCAAACTGAAAACCCAGGGCCACTTGCGTCAAGTGGTACGGCTCCGAGACGTTGTCACCGCTGGGAAGGTTTAGTGAATCAATCGTCCAGAACGAACTGACGCCCGCGACGAGGGAGCTCGGGGACGATCTGGGATATCCACCCAATGATCTGAGGAGAACCGGAAGTGATCCTGGATTTGTCCGAGTCGTCAGTGATCAACGCAGTTATGGCGACGGGCTCGGATACCGATGGCCCACCCACCCGACAGCGCCACTCCAGATGCTCCGAGAACAAGGGGGGAATACGACGAGTGCGAACGTACTTGCTAGAGTCGTCAGACTCTTCCTCGCCTACTCCTAAGACCGCCGAAGGCAGCGCTCTCGTATCGACTCCCTCCACGGTATCGTATCCGACGTGCGTGACCGGACCAGGAGCCCGAGACCGGGACTTGTTCTTGCTGTCTCGTACAGCCTCTGCATACTCAGACGTCAAGGTCTTGTAAGTACCGGAAGGAGGAAAGCCGTTGGGACAGTTCGCCCCCTTATGATCGACGTAGAGCTGTCGACATTTGAAGCAACCCTGGTGTTCGAAGATCAGCGCCCTCTCCGCAGGGGTCAGCTTAGGTAACGCGGTAGTGCTCGCCGTAGATCGCTGCATCGTCGGCGCCGTGTTATCGATCCTTGTTCCCATGATGCGTCCAGTGGCCTTCGCACCCTTCTGCTCCTTCCGCAACATCTCCCTCACCACCTCCCTCGCCATCTCCCTCTCCCTTGTCACAAACTCATCCTCCGTCTTGACAGCCTCTATCCATTCTCGAAGCGAGGTCTCTTCTGCCAACACAATCCTCCGCATCCGCAACTCAAGGCCTTGGTCCATATTGTTCTCGAGCGTCTCGCGGAGAGCTTCCTCGTTGAAGTGACATTGGCGACCTCGCAACAGTGCATTTCGGGTCTGCATCTCGTACACCCACTCGTGGAACGGACGCTCCCCTTGTTTCGAGGCGAGTATGTTGAGCTTGATCTTCCGATCCCAATCCTTGCCAAGTGCTTCCTTTCGCAACTTTTCCATGAAAGCTGAGAACTCGAGAGTCTTCAACGTCACCCCGTTGGCCTCAACCCAATCAGCAATACGGAAGTCCTGTAGCCGGGATAAAACAGACTCGACCTTCTTCTTCTCTGTGATATCTTTGACTCTAAAATGCTCCTTACACGACCTCTCCCATCGGTAAAGTACCTCCGGAGTAATCTTCCCCGACGTTAAGGTAGGCGCGATCTTCGGGTTCCGATCTTTGACGGTGGCAAATGTGGACATGGTCGAGGTTGTAGTGTGATGAATGATGCTGCTATCAGACGAACTGGTGGAATCGGAAGAACGGGAACGGGATCTGGAAAGGGGTCTGGAATGGGATCCAGATTCTGCTTCTATGGCGACAAAGGTATCTTCGGATAGACTCGAGAGTGATGATGCCAAGGATGTTGAAGAGAGGGGACCCAAGCCGTCCCCTGTCAACGGACAAATGTTGTTCGTTGTTGTCGCTTCCAATTGAGGTCTCGTAGGCATTGTCGTTTTCAAAAAAAAAGTGTAATACCGCCAGTCGTTGGCAGTAGCACTCGAGAGTCGCACAGAAAGGGCAATGGTCTGGGGATTCGAGAAAAAGAGAAAAGACAAGAACAGATGCTCTATCTAGCATGTCCATTGTGTCTTTATAATGTCTGTGCTATGTTGGTTTCACAACTTGGAAGCTATGACATCGTGAGTCTCGTCGTGAGTCTAGATGGTTCCAGACCTTCTTATGCTTCTACTAGTTGACCTCGAAGACGCGAAGAAGTGTTGCGTGGTAATCATCGTGATTACAGTCAGATGAGAAAGTTCAAGACGTCACCATCAAGACATGAGCACCGACCTGCAACTGGATCCACTGCCACTCTTTGACCCTGCTCCACTATCACCGACCCTGAACGGTCCGAAGCCGAGGCCAGCGCTGCCGCCGGTGGAGGGATTACGAGGTAGCTTTGGATAGATAAGGTCTCCCCGTGGATCTCAAGAACCACGTTGGCGGTGAGCAAAAGTGCTGGTCAAACCAGGGTTGCGCTCCGGATCAACAATACGACAGGCACTGGATGAAGAGCGGATAGGGTACATCGGGAAGAGGTCATACCTTTTCATCTCTGCGTGCTTCTCATCAGTGATCGAGCTAAAACCAGGGTGCGACCGGTCGATTAACGTCGCAAGTCCGTCCCCGGGGCTAACACTGTAAACGAGGAAAAACATAAAGATCACAGTAGGTTGCAAGTGCGTTCCAGGAACACGTACTGCTTGCCCTCGGGGACTCAAAACTCATGATCGTAGAGAAGTTCACGAAGCCAGGGCCTGGTGATATCGACGCGCATGCATTCAAACGAGATCCTTATTGAAGGGTTGACCATCCCCCTCGAGGCTGCAGAGTGGGATTCCTGATGGAGTGCGCCCACGGGGACGGACCTGCAAAAAGGGCCCCATCTAACACTGACGGGTGGACCGTAGAAGACGTGGTAGGGGTCTCCTGGGACTGGCGAGAGAAGTTGGACGAAATTTCCACGGAAATTGAGGTCCAATAGTTGGGTTTGCCCGTGGCAGTGGTGGGTGGGGCTAGGGGGCTCGCGATGCCTGCCTTGTCAGCAAAGTCATCCTAAACGGTTTCCGATGCGCTCTTCTGGGGGTGATCGGCGTCTCTGAGTTTCTCGAGGCTCTGGCGTCGGGCTTCCAAGCTCTCAATCTCTTCCTTGTTTCCGTTAATCTGTTGGCCAAGTTGTTCGCCTCCTGTATCAAAGACGGCTTTCTGGACTTTTCGGGCATCACTGGAAAGGCAGCATCCTGAAGCTTAGCCCTAAGCAAGCGGTTAATGATGTAAGCAAGGTATGAGCCGTCAAGCTACCCACAGAAAGTGGAAACGTATTAAAGAGGAATTCTCGAGAAGCGCAAAAAGATGGCTTACTATTGTGCAGAAAAATCGTCAATCCTTTTTGCTTCTCAAGATATTTTTTGCCCGGATCCTTTTCATCAGCAAAATCGCCAAGCGCCCACTCGGGTACCGGCGCGTACTACCGGGTGCATAGATTCGAGAGGGGGGGGCTTCAAATTTCAGATGAAGGTACCCGAAATGATGGTACGCGAGTCGGGTACCCTCGGGAACCTCCGCGTACCGTCGCGTATCGTCGCGTACCGGCTGACGATTTTGCTGATGCTTTTCCCTTGTTGGATTTACGTTAGATTTACCTGCAGCCTTGGAATCAGTATCAGTTTCCTGGGCAATCGAAACCAACTTGGTGTTCTATAGGAGCGGGGTGGTGTTCATCAAAACGGGCTGAAACTAGGCGTACATTTTTCGTGGATGTAAGGAGGAAGTTAATCTTCTCCAGACGGCTAATCCCGAACGTCAGACTTTCGATAGTTTCACCCTGGGGTCCAGCGGCGGCTTTCTGCTTTGCCAAAAATGCCCTAGGGTGGATGATCATTAACCACCCGGATTAACGAATAAAGGGGGTGGACGTACCGGCTCTCAGGTTGCAACTTAACTTTATGGTACTCCGAAGATCCATCAGCATCAGCGACGAGTGACGCGCACATGCATTCCAGGATAGTCAGCTTCATATCACAGAATAAGAGAGAAATAGAACGAATCATGCTGACTTCAACGCGAACCATGGCTGAGTCGTTATCAACGACCGAGAAATAGTATTCGACTCCCTCCTTTCTCATCGTGACCCGGTCCATATACGCCGCTTGAACAAGATTGTTGTAGGTCTTGTAGTTCTCATTAACCCACTTGTTGTATGCTGCACGCTTGTTTCGACGGACGTGTTAGTAGTGTCTTTATTGGCATCATTGGGAGCTTTGTTGTATGCAGAGGTCTTTTCAAAAGCTTCGGTGTACTTCGTCTGTTTATCGCGGTACACGCCCATTCGAGTCTGGTTTCGGTGGTTTGGATCGCGGAAGGCGAGCCAATTCATAGCGTGCTGGTAACGTTTCTCAGCAGCAGAGAACTTCTCGGGTGGTGTATCGTCGAAGATGCCAGTAGCGGATCCTAGATGGAGAGTGATCAGGCGTACCGTTCACACCAAGGTTGTATGCACTAACCATCCGGAGAAAGTTTGCTAAGGGTAACGGCGTAGCTCTGAGCGACGGATCTCCCGGTCGGTCCGAGTCGGAGAGGGCTGTAAGAGGGCATGTCATCGCAAAGACTAGCCTCGACAAGCTGAACTGCTCGGAGGGAAGGTACGGTGACATCCCGCTCGCCAAACTCGTCATAATCTGCACTGCCATATAACCGTGGTGGGGCGTTCATCAGTGGCTAGGTCTTTTCGTTTTTTTTTCTCTCAACCCGCTTACCCCAAAGTCTATTAATACGTCTGACCTGCTCATCCTAGAGGGCGTTATCCATGTTGTGAAGAGTGAGGGGAACGGTCGGTGGAATTCGAAAGGTGAGACTGGAGAGCGGTCCCACCGCACCCCACCAAGGTGACCGGAGGCGATCCGCAACGGGTCGTGAAGTGACCACCACCTGTGTATATTACACAGGCTACAGCAGGCCAAATGCATGATCCAGAATCCTGTTTGAAACCCATTGGGTGTCGCAGCGAGGCACCATATTTAACGACGACGACAAACCTCGACGCTCCGAGAGCGTACACCACAAAATCGAGAAATCAAGCGTCGGTGAGTTGAAGTAGGTGGGATTGTGGTCCTCTCCGACCTCCCGGCCTACCATAGGGCAGGTCTTTTGTCCGCCTTTGAATTCTGGGGTTCCCACGTCGCGCCGGGACCTGGGATGTTCGAATCCTTGATACTTCATATTGTTGTACTACTGACAAGCTTTTTACGCCACAAACAACTTAGGGATGGAAAGGTTTAAACATCGTAAGCTACACGTGCGCCAACCCAAGCGTATGGGTAGTTGTGTTGATAATAGTTTCGCATCGTCCTCCTATTCGCTTGACGAGGGACGGTCACGCATGAACCGCCGATCTGTTGGACGTCGATTAGTCCCAACCTTAAAGTAGTCAATACGGAGGGAGACGTACAACGACATGGTGCTTCGAGTCGAAAAAGTCTCGACTGTATCTATCATCGAGCTTTAGTATGAGCCAAAGGTGATTTTGGTAGAGAGAGGACTCACTCAGGGTAGATTTTAGAAGGTTTGAAACCTTCATAAGAATCGAACAACGTACTCGTCCATTCCCATACACCTCCATTATGTCCCTTGCCACCCTTCCCAGGGATCCCAGTGGTGGCACTAAATCTCGTTAGATGGATCCGTAAACAGGGAATGAATGCTAGAGGGCTTACGGGACAGCGTGCAAGTTGCGGAAACCAATATTTGCACCCCCTTCGTAACCACACTCGAACTTGTCCAAGAATAACCTGAGCTCCGGGTCGGTAGGGATTCGACCCCCTTTGACGATCGCGTAGGCAGAAAGATCGTCGTAGGTAGTCATAACAGGCCACAAACGGGCAATCCTCATTGGAACAGGACCATACATGGTGAGGACCTATGGGTGACTTCAGTGGCACTCCATCTGCAACACAAGATATAGACGTACGTAGACTTCGTCATCAATCATACACCAACTCTTTGGGAATGCGACCTTGTCGCTTCCTCCTGAATTGTAGAACTCATAAAAGTCCCCATTGGAGACTGGTCGCCATTCAATTCTGAACTTGCCGACGTCAGCCTGTCTCTGCGGCTGCTCGTTGTCCCACCCGAATTCGTGATCCTCTACTTCCTTGGAGGCATCGTCATCCTCAGAGTCGTCGTGACCCAAGGTGATACTCTCTGGGCCCAACGTAACTGTGGATGAAGGGGGCAGAGGGGCTTTGTCCCAACCGTCAGCAAGAGCGCCCCATGGAGGTGGAGTGAAGCCGGACGGAAGCAATGTCCCTTGTCCAACAGTACGGAGGAGCATATACAACATAGTCTAGGACGCGATTCAGGATATCTTCGGTATGATCCCATTGCTTCATTGCTCACCTCAGAGTGAAATGCTTCGTGCTCCCAGGTCATGAAAAGGACGCGTCCAACTTTCCTGGTCATCTCAATCTTTCCGGACGCGATATCGCTGTACACTTTGAGCAGTCGCTGACGAACCCGAGACTTGAAACCGAGAATAGATGAGAGCGTTGGCCAACCTTCGTTGTTCTGAGGAACTTCAGAGTGCGGCTGTGATCAGGTTTTCAACAAAAAAAAAAACGCCTTTCAAGTGCGCGCAGCACGCTTACATGACATTGAGTTGGATCGTCGACGTTGGGATCGATGCCTCTCTCGAAGACGATCTACCGTGAGGTTAGTGTCGATCAAGGGTTGCAACGGACCAGGACTCACCCTGAAGTTCTCAGGCTCAGTACGTGGCTCCCCGAAGAGTTTTGATAAATGCATGTCCAAGAAGGTTGGGATGTGACCGAGATAGAACAAACAGATGTGACGGAGGTCGATCGGTTTCTCGTAAAGCAAATGGGGAGAGATCATTCCCATCGTAATCATGTCCCATGCAGACCAGATTGTTTCCCACTCTGCAATAGAAGGGACGGAGAAAGCATTTGGATAAGCAACTCCATCGGGCGATTTGAGGAGGGGGAATGTAAACGGTGCCCTCTCGAGAAGCCATAGCGAATAACGAGAGGTGGGGTCCATCCAACGTTGGATTGGGCGAAGGTTTGCGTTCGTGAACAACGTGAAGGTATCCTGTTCGCTGAACTGCTCCAGTTGTGAGTTGATGGAGCTAGGTGCAACGAGGTGAGAGACATACCTTGTGCGAATACTCTACGTTGATTAATTCCTCGGCCAAAAACTCGAACTGTTCGCCAGACGGAGTGCAGACAGTTTGGTTTGCTTTGGAAATATAATAACCCTCATGGCGACCTAGAAAGCTCATCGATTTCGTTTCGTATTGTGTGACGGTAGCGCTCACGTTGCTCCTGGTTGTATTTCCCAACGTAATCCCATTTATCTTCACCAAATAAGGTCTCGTCTCCCAAAGCAGCGCCGGCTGCCTTCAAGCCTATTGGAGAGTGAGATCACGTTGCCCGGCGCGGATGAAAGATTTACCTTGCATTATGAACTTCCTGGTAATCCCCAAGGAATCATTGTATGCTCGTTCGACTTCTGCCGAATCATTGTCATGATCGAGCCCCAATAGGAGGGTGTCACCAGACCCGGGCCGTAATGGCAGACCACGAAGGAAGTTAGCGTCATCACCTCGGTGGAAATTACCAAGGGAAGAGCCTAGGAACAAGATATGTAATGGCGTCTGTGGGACATCTGGGGTCGACGGGTTCGTCGTTACGTCAGAGTCGGGGGCGCTCTCAGAGGAGCGAGTCCCAGTAGAATCGGAGTCCCTGTACGACACAGGAGACATGTCCTTTAGGTTCTCGAAAGTGAGGCCTTCCGTGAGGATCCGCGAGACTGCGTCTCGACCGCGAATCCCACCCTCTTGGATAAAGCTGAGTCCTCCGTCGTAAGTGCCCCACATTCCTTTGGTCGTGACCTTGCCTTGGAGCTTGGATCCAATGTCGGAGGTGGCTAATTCGGAGAGGGTGCGTTCGAGTTCCGGTTTCTCGAGATCGAGGGCGTAATAGGTGATCAGTGGGGTGGAACGTTCCTCGTCGACCAAGCGGGACAAGGCGAGGAGGATGTGGGAGGTCTTCCTGAGAGACCTATTTAAGAGGGTCAGGGGACTCTCATTGAATCGCATAGGTAGCGATCTATCGTATTGCATCCCATTATGGAAAAGACCGGCAGGCGTGAAATCCAAAAGAGTCCGCCGCAAAGTCCGCAGAAGTGAAGCATAGGGGAAATGACTTGCCCAGCGCCGAGCTCGACAACCGATTCACTCTCAACAAATCCTCGAGAATGCATGGCCCGGATGATCTCGTCCCCATGCTTCTTCAGGATCTCTTCCTCCGCGGCAAAGAGATAGTATTCTGCCGCTTTGGTCGTAAGTTCATCGTAAATCCTGAGCCCGGTCTCGCTATACAGGAGGAGGGTCGGAAGGGTCCGCTGGTGCGTGGGTTTGGATAGACCAGATATGATGACGGCGGGAATGCCGTTGTCGCCGTCGCCGAAGTTTGTACCACAGGGGCTTTGAGCACGTACGTCAATGATGTCCGTCGCGGAGGACATCTTCAGAGGGGAGATAGGGATCGAGTGGAGCGAATATACACATTTTCCTTATATACCGAAAGCCTGACCGGCAAAGGCAAGGTGGGCGAGCGGATCTTGACTACTAACACCCGCACACACCTTATTTGTGTGAACACGGGGATTCGAAAAAAAAACTCCTTGTTCCTGTTTTATAGGGCCGCCCGCCACCCCCTCGGCTGCCCCGGCCATCGCCTAGATAAGCGAGAAACCCACTCGGGGTAGTGTGCTTATTGTCTCGTCCCTGAAGACAACAGGCTGGTTGTTGAAGCATCTTTCGTCAGCTGGGAGCAACAGGTGCGGATACCTGGGCAACGAACCAGAACCAAGGAGGTATGATTTCGTTATGAATCCACAGGATCGGAAAAATAAACGGTCTATTTTGATACATTTTGAGCTATGATCGACGAAAATTATTACCGTATCTCATGCCCTCATGATATCTTTTCGGTCCTCGTAATGCTTGGAGCCCTACGCTTTCAAATTTCAACTCAGGGTCCCTCACTCGCTGCTCCCCGTCCTGGTGTCCTCTGGGTTCACTAAGCGCACCAAGAAAGTATAGATAGAACCAGAATTGTTCTTCGCCGAGGCTCATGGCGAGTGGAAACCGATGCACAATGTGATCAGGCTCGACGAGTGACTCCGGAGCTGCCCTCACCACTGACGTCGATGCTCTGGACGAGCGCAAGAGATTCCCAAGGGGGTGCACATATGACGGTGCTATCGACGTTAGCCAGAACTGTGGATAAGTTAGTGTTCTCCTTACCTGTCCGTTTACAGTGCTGTAGTATGTGCTCAATGGAGCTTCTCGCAACCGCCTGACACATCTGAAGAGTCGATGACTGACAAGATGACGTCCAATCCGCAGTCCAGACTCAGACCCTCGCCGACATAGAACAATGCCGGGACTCCCGTCAACTCATCTGTGGCGGCACATTTCCTCTGGGAAGGGGAACAGCCAATCTGCCTTGTTCGTCCTTATACTTGACTCATCTTGATCAGTCTCATGTTCACATCCTCTCCCATATGATGTCACCCTCTTACGAGTCGGGCACCTCATCGTATCGACTCATTCAATCCACGTTGATTGTCGCCTTCGCAGCAAATATCGTGAGTTTTTCTCAGAGTCCAGATCTGGTATGTGATTGTTTGCTAACCCTTCGCTTCCAGTGTGTGACCATTGCGATGGTAGGTGACTGTCGTCGCGAATGCCAGACGTAAGGACATTACAACAGTGTTACAATCCTGGCTATCTCTTGTAAGCGCATTTTCGTGAATTTCGTACGTTCTGATCCATTTGGCCATCATAATACCTTGTGACAACCTTATGATGTCCGACAGGTTTTTCCAATGTAGCTATCCCACGATCGGAGGAAACGAGATATCATGGCCGCCGAGATGGGAACTCTGTGGATCAAGGTTCCGTTTGATTTCATCGAGGTGCATCGACGGATTTGATTCCAAGGGTGATTTTAAATGCCGCTCATTGCCGTCATTCGGGATCTGGGGTCGCCCGTTCGTTTTCTCAAGTGATCTGTGTATTCGCCGCAGTGTCGCAGCTGGACGATTCTCTACTTTACGTCGATAGGCAACGCGGAAGCCACGATGGTCGTGATCGAAGTGAAAGCCCCGAGGAGGTACCAAAGAACCGGCGAAACAGCGGTCTCCTCAAGTTGAGGGTACCTCTGCGAACAAGAGAAGGTGCCGATAGCTTCCCCTCGTTACCTCTACACGTACACGTACACGCTCGTTTCCACTATTTGATGTTCTAGTTTGTTTATTTAAATCGGCACTTCGAGTCTTCGGCTCTTTCCCTCTCCGGTGTCCTTTGGCGCCAAAAATTAAGAGCCTTGTCTAGAAAACTTGCATCCTGCCGTCCACTTGCGACGAACATCAATACTTGCAGCGGATGTAGGGTTTCTTGTTTATCTAGGCGATGGCTGAGATAACCGAGGAATGGTGGACGGTCACACCAAACAGGGACAAACAGTCTTCTTTCGAATTCGCACGTTCACGCAAACAGTAATGCCTCCTGGACCTGGCCTGATCAACAAGCTTCCTGTCCGTCGAACGTGCAAGCGTTCCAGATAGCGCTGACGCACCGTACAAAACGTGCGACTGTATAAAAATATCAAAATCATAATAACAATTTTTGTCACGAGTCCTTGTCTGCATTGCGAAGGTCATCAGCCAGCTTAACGAGCATCTCTTCTGAACGCGGATTTCTCGGAAACGCACGGCCGTCACCCTTCCTGTAGTTCACAGGCACGATGAGCCGAACTCCAACCCCGTAAGGTCACATTGAGGATGGATGACATACCCGGCACCTCCCAAGAGAAGCCTATAGACCCAACCACGCCGGCGTTCCCATCCAAAAACCTGACCCCAATTCTTTCTCCACCCTACATTATACAATTGTATCTGTCTGTGCGTGCGCTTGACCACCCGCCGCTGATTGAAACTCAACCGATGCTCCGAGGTTGGAAATGGATCGTGTGGATTCATCAAATTCGGGATTAGACGTAAGAGCAAAAACGGGGACAAGTCCTCTAATGTTGTCCTGTTGATCCTACGAGGAAAGTCAATCCACATAACGGCGATAGAAAAAAAGGTGAGCACTCGCACGAGATAAGATACAAGTGGTACCCGAGGAAGGAGCCGACGACCGCTGTGATAATCAATCCAACAAATCCGATTCCCAATTCATGCAACGGTGTGGTTTCATCCTATCATGACGTTGGTGACAAACGCTTATCTTGACGTCGGTCTCACGTACGATGCTCGTTGGATTGGTGAAAGCATAGTAGAATCCCGAGATGGCTACACCGCCCATGTACATAGCCATGAGAACAGTACAGGTCAAGAAGTGTACAAAAGCCGGATATGTGCGATGACCCTGTAGGACGGGATTGGACACCTCGAATACGGCACCGGGTGGAGTAGCTTACGATGCATTTATTTGCCATCCACTGGCAATGGTGATCTACTCGGCCAAGGTCGGTTAGTGCGGGAATCTGGGGGGGTAGTGTGGGAGACGTCGTACCCATCTTTAACACGCATCTTCTACAAATAGAACAGTGGTGAGTCCTTTCGGGCTTAGTGGCCCAACACTTCTTGCACCACTTCCCAGGACTATTGAAATCATCCGCTCCGGATGCCATAAGAGCCTCGGTAAAGCTGGTTTCTTCGTTGTCATCCTGGGCGTCCTCTGGAGACGAGACTGGTCCGGGATCGCGGGCAAGGCACACGATGAGTGATGTGCATGCGAGGAACATTAGGGTATAGCTGATTAGCAGGTGGGTGGCGAGCCAACCGTAGGATTTTAGCGTAAGGAGGTGATGACGGATAACGATAATCAACCATGACGGGTGGGGTGCAAGTAGCATCAGAATCATCACTGCGGGGGAATAGTGAGCAACGTGAGTCACTGGCGTTCTGAATGCTCGAAAGCAACCGTACCACAGACAGGAAAGTAATCAAACCACCTCTTTGGCGATGAATCCTCATCCTCCTCTTGCAGAGACAGATCTCCCTCCGAAGTCCAGGGATTCTCTCCTAAAGAAAGCTGAACGAGCGGAGTCGACGTTTCCATCTCGGACCACGAGAGACAGCGCCCCAGTGGGAGTGGTATAAAGCAGAGTTGCGACGCGAACGACGAAGAGCCTCGGGAACAAAGTGTGGATAAATTAGGAAGACGCCCGCGCGATCGTACTCCGAGCGTATTAATACAATCATTCTCAGTACCGTCTAATACGTCTAGCATGTCTATGGAATGCACATCAGTCGAATCTCTCCACGATTAGGACATCTATGGTGTCTTCGGAGTCTTCCTCCAGGTCAGTGTCGGAAGAGGCAACCCCCTCCACAGGTTCTGAGATTGCCCCGCTACCGCGCCGTGATCTTACACATCTCCAGGCAACCACCGCCAACCAAAACACAACATAAGAGACTCCCATTAAGCAAAAGAACGTCCCCCCGAACCTCATTCGCCACACCCAACATTCGTAAGCAAATGAGCCAGGCAAAATGTAACATGACGTCGACCCAATCGCCATAACTGGGTTGCTGTCGCGGACGGCACGGCGGGTGTCTTGGATTCGCTTCCTGGAAACATGAGAGACCTGACCGAGGGATATGGATGACTGGCGGTTGCTTCGGTAGTAACGCCCAAGTAAGAGGTGGATGACGAGGGAAATAATGGCTATCGACCAGCCGATGGTAAATGGTAGCGAGATGCGAGGCTTGGGCGGGAAATTGGCCCAGGGATGGACGATGGTACCCAAGATTCTGTGGGCTACTGGAGAACTTAGATGACTGGCAGACCATATTAGCGCGACCTCGCACGCAGTCAGTGTCCAAAAAAAACCCTTGAGTGTTCTCGATGTAAACTTCCACGTTCACAGACAAAGGGATCGAGACGACACACCCTGAAGGCGAAGAGCGAATACGCGACAAACGGCGACCTTGACTGAAGTTCAGTTACTTTCCAGTCGGATAGGGAGACTTGATTTGTGGTCGCGACGGCCAGCAGTACAGGGATTTTGTACCACCACATTCAGCGTCGCAGTTCATGCTTAAAGAACAGTGTCATCCACAGCCGCGATGTACGCATCAACTTATATATATACGAGAGCGCTCAACGTACATAAACCAGTACAAAGGTCGGTGACCCACAACAAAAGGCTGGATAATATGCGTGTATGAGTGTGGGTAATTCTAAAGTCAAAAGTCATCCGTGAAATGATCAGCAAGACTCTCCCTAACCTCTGCAACCTTTGCGGAGGTCGCGGCCAACGCGTTCTCTTTGCAACAGGGAACATCATCAGCTGCGATGCCCGCAGACGAAAACTCCCCTTCAACCATCGCCTTCATACAACTCTCGGCCAGCATCAGCTTCCCTAACACATCGCCCGTCTGGAGAGGTAAAATTCCGGTCCCTTTCTCGAGAGTAAGCCGCCACAGCTGTGCCCAGGAACGGCTACATCGTTGTTGGGACGTGCATCTCCCCGAATGAACCAAAGGTGGAGTCTGGCTGGGCATCGACTCCCACAACTTGCTCAATGAGTAATATCCCGCAAACAGTCGCACCTTCTGGTTCCTCGTGAGCAGCGGTTCAGAATCCCAATTTGTTCTTCCGTTGAGCATCATAGAATGATAAGCCAAACCGAGCAAGGGTCGTATGTTTAGCCGCTCCGCGAGACCAATTGCAAGAGCGACGTCCTTGCCCTCTGACACCAGTCGCTTCCACTTGTCGACTGAGGCTTCGAGGAGCTCACGGTTCTCACATAGCCCGGCGAGTTCGGTTATTTGTGTTAAGGAAGGGGTGTTGGCGTCGTCGCTGTCGTTGGTGACCGTAGATAGACCCTCGAACGCGCCTATACGTGTGTAGTAACGCGAGAGAGCGGCCGAAGCCCACGTCTCGATAGACTTGAACTGGTACTTGTGGGCTATTCGGGCGATGTGGAGGAGTTGCATGCAGTTGGCGTCATCCGTCATTGCAACCATTAGTTCGTTCGGTCTACGACAAAGGATCCAGCAATCATCCAAAGAGAGGTGCAGCAGAACTCACAATGCATAAAGCGCCCACAGCAAGGCTCGAAATTCCTCCGCTGTATCCCCTTGGAGGCGTATTGGATTGTCATCGCTCTCGCCTTCTGGTCCGACGGTCATGCTTGAATCCGAAGACGAATCGGAAGGCAGAGAGAACATCGTGTCGAACGTGGACTTATCCTTGGTCAACGTGGATCGATGAACCTGGTTTCCGGTGTCAGGCTGGGATCGTTGCGTCAGGGGGGAGAAATTTCAAAATCGTACCTTGAACAGGGTATTCTCAACAAATAGGACCGTGTTGCCATCCGAAATGTAGTAGTCAGCATCCCTTGTAGGGATGGAAAGCGAGAGCATGCTATCCCTTAGGAACTTCGAATTGCTCATCGTCATGAGAGCTCGGTTCAAGGGAGCCGTCCCCGGAGTGACGGGGAGACCGACATTCACGTTGGCCGCTTGCATGACGACGCCGACCGGGGGGTTCTTCGTGCGGATTCTTCGCCCTCTTCACTGACAAAGGTGGCGAACGAGAGCGAGAAGAGATATCCGAATGAGTCGAGCCTTGTTATTCATTTCGGCGGCACTTGCCAAGGACAGCATTCCGAACAGGGAGTTTTGACGAAGCGCGCGGTGATCCAGAGGTATGCTACCCACCCTCAGATTGGACGCGGTAGAGACACCATACAGGGCTATGAACATCCTCTTAGAACAATCCCAAACCAGCTTTCAATTCCTTCTCCAAATCCGTGGGAGGTCGGACCTCTCCGAGCTCATCTCCCACCGCCAATCCTTCTGCTTTACACCTCTCACATTCACATCTGAAACTCCACTCCCGAAGCTTTTGTTGTCTAGCTGAAACCGGTAAAACAGGATCTACGTAGCTGATGAAAAGCTCTTCTCCTAATATGGTGTGAGGCAGAGTTTGTCAAATGCCTGTCACAGAGAAACTGACCCGCTGCAATATCTCGTTTTGCGATGAGAGAAATCCTGGGGAGGTTCGTACTTTGATGAAGGTGACGAACCGAAACGTTTGGTGTGCATGAATGGTTCAGATGGGAGTGGAGAACGTAAAGACCCCCATGGCCTTCGAGATCTAAAAGGCGATAAGTAAATCGAACGGCGCACGCGAGGAATGAACGCACTGAGGCTCATTCTGCCCAAATTCCTGAGGAATGCATCATAACTGAACAACTCTTCATTCAATTTCTTTCTGACAACTTCCGTCTCTGCGGATTGGAACGTTCTCTTTGACAGTTTCGCCAGTCGTTTCTTGTCTGCGTCTGCAGGAGGATCCCACAGTGCTTGGCGGTACAGCCGGAACGCCTCCTTCCACGTTGGGTGCATATGTTGGTGGCTACCAAGCCTAGGACGTCGCATGAGCAGAAGCAAAGACACCACTGAGTGGGATCCCTTACCACGATTCGCGATCTTCAAGATTCAACGAGGCGAAACTATTAAACACGGCCCATTCTTCATCCAAGGAAGGATCTGGTTGCCTTGGGTTGGGAACGACAGCCGAAAGCAGCAGCCTTGTGGTACATTGCACCAGCGCATGCAGAGCCATCCAGTGGTTCACCCTTATAAACTGAAATAACTCCTTGGCTTTTGGATTGCGTGCAGGACACAGTAGGGTGTGAGAAATCTTTGTACCCCGTGTCAAACAAAGTCTGTTGCAAAACCTTGCAGGGCAATAGGCCGAATAGGAGTTATGGGGGCATTTGGCGATAAGGGGGGATGAAGGGTCGCTGAAGGGTGTCGAGCAAAAGGTGCACGCAACTGAATTGGTGGTTAGGTCGAATATTTCCCTAAGGATTACGGGCTCTTTTAATACATCAAACTCAGTGTCACCCAACGAACACGGGGGTGTGTTGTGAGAGTCGAGAGCTCACCACTCTGGAGCAAGGGCGAAGGGGTCCTCTCGCCAAATGATCGTGCCTTCAGATACGTCCGTTATGACAACCAAACCTTTCCCCTTCTTCTGGTCGAAGTATTCCACCCGGAGGGCGAGACCCTTTTGTGTATACTTGAGAGGATCGAGACCGTCGAGAAGTTTACTGGAGGGATATTTAAGTCCCTCGGCGGAGGCTGAGGTCGGACCTTTGACCGTATTGGTCAAGCCAAGACTCTGGAGGACCTTGCGTGTCCGTCTTTCGCTCACGAGCCATCCCGGGTTTTTCGATAACAACAACGCATGGAGTTTTGGGATACCTAAAGTGGGATTCTCCCCGCGCAGTGCGGCGAGGGCGGAAGTGAGATCAGAGTCCGAAGGTGGGGTTCGAGTATCCGACATCCGGACGGGAAGCCCAGATTAGATTTTAGCTGGCGAATCGAGAGGGCGAAGCGAATGTGGGAATTTGCTGATGCATCTCTTTCGATCCAACCTTTTCGTTCAAAAAACTATTTGATCTAAAGTTATTCTCGAGTTAACCCATGGCAATGTATTACCGGTTACCCTTCATATTCACTCGCATCTTGATAAACTTCCATGTTCTTATGCAGGCTGCGAGTTGCTAATGGGAGGGGAGAATCAAACCCAAGGCGTTTTTTCGGTCCCTTCTCACTTTCCACGAGGAAGGCCTTTACGAGGTGCCTTACATACAAAACATCCCTTTTCTTAACTGTTACACGACATTTCCCTCAAATGCGAATCAAACATTTGGCCCCTCTACAACACTACACGTCACATAGATCTCCAGCGTCCTCTGCTAAAGTTCGAGCCCCTTCCCTCGGGGCAAGACCGTCTGAGTGTCCTTATAAAACCCACCGCAGGGTGGCGTAGGTTGCCGCACCAGCGGTAAGTACCAAAGTAACGATGTTTTTCGGACTCAAGTTGATAGCCCCAAGGACTGAAGGAGGCCCATTTACCCCGGCCTTGTCGATAGCAACAATCTCTTCTTCCGTGAGTGGTGCTACACGATACCATTAGGTCAGAGTTGGAATGTAAAAAAATAATACACACGGAGCTCGGCGACGCCCAGGTACTCCTTAAGGTGCTCCTTGGTTGAACTTGTCCTGGAGGGGATTGGCTCAATGCGCAATAGACAGAAGGGGCGGGACACACGTTACAATCGCAACGCCCTTGGAGCGAACCCAGGCGAGAATAACCTGAGCAGGAGTTGCTCCGAGACGCTTCGCGGCTGCAAGGACTGATTCGTCAACTGGGCCACCAGGGTAACGGGTGATGGGGCTAACAAGATCCTCAGTTAATGCACCTGAGGTACAAAAGCAATTGTGGACGTACGTAAGGCTACTGTAAGCTTCGAGAAGGATGTTGTGCTCGGCAGCGAACTTGATCAGCTCTTTGTGCTCATGGTAGTTGTATGGGCTGAAGGAGATCTGCTGCGAGTCAGTCCGCGTGCCTCGGCTCTGGCAAGAAGATGTATACCTGGTTTACAGCGGGGGTGACCGTTGCAACTTTCAAGATTTCCTGGAGGTGATCAACAGTGAAGTTACTGACACCGATGCTCCTGCCAAAGTGGACGTGTTAAATACTGAGGAGATGCAACGAGATGGATTCAGGTACGTAGTAAGTCCATCCTTTTGAGCCTGTTCGAAATCTTTCCAGGTAGAGGGGAGGTCGCCTCGAGGTGAATGGATGAGATACAAGTCCAACCTCTTCAATCCCAGCTTGAAGGCAATCAGTTAATAGCCGGTCAATGTTGTACAGAAATAAGGTACCTTGTTCAAACTTGTTGTAATGGACTCATGTACGTTTCCGGCAGCGTATTTAGTGGTGATGTAGAAATCGGACCTATTTGGAACGGTTAGCCCAGTCAATCAAGTTGAGAATAGCACAGGCGACCTTGCGAGACCACTTTGCTCGAGTCCGGCACCAACGCTGTCTTCATTCGCGTAGTCTGAAAACTGGGGCTGAGTTCGATGTCGTGTAGACGTAGTCGGGGTATACGTTACAGGCAGCTGTGTCAATGTGGACGAAACCTGTTTCAAGGGCCTGCTTCACATATTCTGTAACATCCTACAGTCACGCGGATGACAGGCCATTAACAAAGTGACCAGGGCGGCCAACATATTTGTGGACCCACAGTCCCTTTCCATTTAGATCCGGTTCCGAACGCAAGGGCCGGAAACTGTGGGCTCCCGATAAAAGACAGAACGTGGGGTAGACAGGGAAAGATGAACCTTTGTTCCATCGTTGAGGATTACGGTGTCGAATGGCATAGCGAGGGGGGAACGGGAAACAAGGGGGCGGAGATACGCCCGTAGAGGGATGAATCAGCATGGCGAGTGTGCGAATGATGTGACGCTAGATGCATCCTCTTCTTTGTGATAAGCATTATCGCTCCTCGTGAGGCCTCATGGCCCCATGAACGACGCGACGCCGAACGTGCGTTTGACCTTGTTCACGCGATAACAGAAGTTGTACCATGAGGGGCACAAACGGAAACGGCGTCACTTACGGTGCGATGAGTACAGGGGTTACGTAACATTCAAATATTCGTCTCGCCGTCTCGGGGTACGCTACTCCTACGCCGACGCCGTGCATCCTACAACAAAGCCAGCGGTTGTCAACCATCACGCCTTCCTTTTATTCTTGCCTTTCATCCATCGAATGCTCGTGGAGGGCAATTCATCCATCAAGAGCCCAAATTCGTTGGCAAAGTCCCTTTCAGAGGGAGGCACAAACGGTGATTGGTTGACCATGATGGACGGTCCGAAGTTATCCCCAGCGTTGGGCTTCGGACCAGGTGGGTGGTCAGGCTCCAACATGCTCTGCATGATAGCGTCGATGTCTCCGGTTGGGGTGAGGCTGTCCTGCCCAACCTGGGAACCTTTGAGAATGGCTTGTTCGAAGAGTTCGTTATCCTGAAGCTTTTTTGTTTCTGCGCGGAGTTTTTGCATGATCATCGGGACGACCTTAGCTGCGAAAAGTAAGGCGAAGTCAGATGGGTTCGAAGTGACTGGCTCGACAGGCCTACCTGCGTGCTCGGGATCCATCTTCTGGCCAGCGTAATGCACCGGCCGTCTCATAGTAGATGTCTCTTCCGTCGTGGGTTCATCTATCCTGAGTGCTCTCCAGCATTTGGTGTCAAATTCCTCCTGTGTGAGCCTGGCGTCTTCCGGATCCGTTTCGTCATCGGGTAACCTCGAACCGATGGAACTCGTAGGTGACGGAGCTGGTACTAACGCCGATGCGTAAGTTGGGTCAGTCGTTTGCATTTCGACCTGAGGCATAGCGTGGATGAAATGTGTTTGACGCCCGATCCGCGGGTGGATACCGAAAATCGGATCTGAAGTCGGAATCAACGCTCAACACCACGTGTGCTCTCAAATGGGATCGTGTACTCTCGTTGGGTTTGGAGGAAAAATCCTATACGCGTTTCCAGTCGGATGACGCGAGTAGAACGCGTTCACCACCCAATAACGTGTGCTGGACGCGAGAACCAGGAAAGGTCGACCCGTCCTTGTCCTGATTAGGCTGTTAGTCAGCTGATCTTGCTTATAAATTGTTCAACTTCAAGCCCGTCTTCGCGCTCCTTCTCACCTCTACCTCTACATCCCTTCATCCCTCCTTGCAAGACCATACCCTCACTACTGTGATCATGGCCTACGTTTTCAAACGAGGTAAGCCGCGTCCTGTCTAGAAAGAGACGCGAGATCTTATCTGATCTACCGTCGTTTTGCAGATGGGTCAGTTTACGCGCAGAACGCGCTCATTAGCTCGCTCCTCACGTCTTACTCCCATCTAGACGCAAGGAATCTATCCAGTTTGATAAGGTGCGCCCAAGACCACGTACCCGTCACATTTTGCGCGTGTTGACACGTCGTGCAGATCACTGCAAGAATACGCAAGCTCTGTTATGGGCTTGACACTGACCATGTAGATGCAATCGCGTACGTATCTCATTGTTGGCGTCCAGCCCATCACAATCTCACTGGGTCAACAGCGTTTCTCAGAAGGTTATCGCTGGCGTGTATAACGGTGTAACGACGAAAGAGCTAGACGTAAGCGGTTGATCTTGAATTAGAGAAGAGCGTCCTGATTACCCGACCTATTGTAGAACCTGGCCGCAGAGACCGCTGCGTATTTGACGACGAAACATCCAGATTATGCGATTCTGGCCGCTCGTATCGCTGTTTCAAACCTGCATAAAGAGACGAAGAAAAGCTTCTCCCAGGTCATCCACGATCTCTACAGCTATGGTAAGCAATGTCCTACCGACTTGAATCGCGCCTGAGTGTTTTTACAGTGAACCCCAAGAACGGGAAACGAGCATCAATGATTTCCGAGGAGACGTACAAGACCGTTAAGGAGAACGCGACGATCCTTGATTCTGCTATCATCTATGATCGTGACTTCAACTACAACTTGTGAGTTTTTTCTCTGATCGCCTGTGGTTCTGTAATTGAGCTTCGCTCAGCTTTGGTTTCAAAACCCTCGAACGATCGTACCTGCTGAAGGTCAACGGTGTCCCTGCCGAGCGGCCGCAACACATGCTTATGCGTGTTGCCGTAGGCATCCATGGATCTGACACCAAACGCGTTATTGAGACGTATAACCTCATGTCCGAGCGTTATTTCACCCATGCCTCGCCCACCCTTTTCAATGCCGGCACTCCTCACCCTCAACTGAGCTCTTGTTTCTTGGTCTGCATGAAGGACGATTCCATTGAAGGTATTTATGATACCCTCAAACAATGTGCCATGATCAGTAAGACCGCGGGGGGGATTGGATTGAGTATCCACTGCATCCGTGCCACGGGGTAAGGGCTACTGCCTTCGACGACCAGTGCTCATCTGATCTTGTTGTTTAGCTCATACATCGCCGGAACCAACGGCTATTCCAACGGCATTGTGCCGATGCTTCGAGCGTATGACGCCACCGCACGCTACGTGGACCAGGGCGGGAACAAGCGCCCCGGTGCTTTTGCCGTCTATCTCGAACCCTGGCACTCTGATGTGTTTGAGTTCCTTGACTTGAGGAAGAACCATGGTAAAGAAGAAGTCCGCGCCCGTGACCTCTTTTACGCTCTCTGGACCCCCGATCTCTTGTAAGTGAATCCCTCCCGGTACGCTTGACGTATTCATTTACACCACGAACAGCATGAAGCGTGTTGAGGCCGACGGTCAGTGGTCACTGTTCTGCCCCAACGAGGCCCCTGGCCTCCATGAGGTCTGGGGGCGGGAATTTGAGGAGCTCTACGAGAAGTACGAGCGGGAAGGGCGTGCCCGCAAGATTATCAAGGCTCAAGAATTGTGGTATGCGATCTTGGCTGCTCAGATTGAGACCGGTGGACCATTTATGGTGTACAAGGATGCCTGCAATGGTATTTTATCTCTTAATTTTTATCCCTGCCGTTTATTAACGACTATCTAGCTAAGTCTAATCAAAAGAACTTGGGAACGATCAAATCCTCCAATCTGTGTACGGAGATCGTTGAGTACTCCTCCCCAGATGAAACTGCAGTTTGCAACCTCGCGTCCATTGCGCTCCCTACATTTGTCTCTCACGGCCAGTACGACTTCAAGAAGTTGCACAACGTTGCTAAGGTTGTTGCATTCAACCTGAACCGCATCATCGACGTCAACTACTACCCCATTCCTGAAGCCAGGAAGTCTAATACGCGCCATCGTCCGATCGGAATCGGTGTGCAGGGTCTTGCCGATACTTTCATGATGCTCCGCATGCCATTCGACTCCGCGGCTGCCAAGGAACTCAACATTCAAATCTTCGAGACCATCTACCATGCTGCCCTCGAGGCCAGTTGTGAGATAGCTGAGACAGATGGTCCTTATGAGACCTACGAAGGTAGTCCAGCTTCTCAAGGTCAACTGCAGTATGACCTCTGGGGAGTCATTCCCACTTCGCTGTGGGACTGGGCCTCGTTGAAAGAAAGAATTGCTAGGACTGGTCTCAGGAACTCTCTCCTCCTCGCACCAATGCCTACTGCTTCCACCAGCCAGATCCTTGGGTTCAACGAATGTTTTGAACCATACACTAGGTTAGAGTTTTGCTATTTTTCATAAGCTCCTCTGATCCTTTTGAACCAGCAACATTTATACCCGTCGCGTTCTCGCTGGGGAGTTCCAGGTTGTTTGCCCCTGGCTTCTCAAAGAGCTCGTTGACCTTGGTCTCTGGAACGAGGATATGAAGAACATGATCATTGCTAACAACGGTTCGGTCCAGAACATTTCTGGAATTCCAGACGATATCAAGGCGATCTACAAGACTGTCTGGGAGATTAGTCAGAAGAAGGTTCTCGACCTCGCCGCTGATCGTGGTGCCTTCATCTGCCAGAGCCAGAGTTTGAACGTCCACCTCCAAGCCCCGACTAACGGACAGTTGACGAGCATGCACTTTTACGGGTGGAAGAAGGGGTTGAAGACTGGAATGTACTACTTGAGGACTCGGCCTGCGGCTCAAGCCATTCAATTCACCGTAGACGCATCCTATCTCAAGAGTGCGAAAAAGGCACAACAGGAGGCAAAGACGCCGAAGACACCGCAACCGGTTTCCAACCCTGTCCCCAACGTTTTCCCGTCACCAGTCATCGCCAAGGTTTCTACCCCAGCTCTGAACACTACGACTCCCTCTCCGACCTCCGCGGTGACAACTACCAGTGAGACCACTGGTTCCTCTGTTACCACGGATAACACTACCTCGGACGGAAAGGAGATCGACTCTGAGTACGCTGAAGCTTTGAGGCGTCAGAAGGAGAGAGAACTTGAGCAAGAGAAGTTGGCGTGTTCGCTGGAGAACAAGGAAGCTTGTGTGATGTGCTCCGGTTGATTCACCCCCATCGTATATCGCTTCTTGTTTTATCATGTTGCCTGTCCATCTGTCCAATTTGTTCTACTTAGATCGTATCACTATAATTTACGAGCATTACCCATTCGTCCCCCGTCCCCCGCTCATCACCAGTAGGCGCTTGTCTCATGGACGAACCCAACGGTTGTGATCGACTCGCCTATCCTCCAAGACCTCACTCTCCCACCCCGCCTGTCTCGTCATGTCCTCTATTGGGAATTTGCCCGCGGAACTCCTCATTGACATTTTCGAGAAATATTCATGGAGCACGCCCCTCGCTCCTCTGACACTATCATTCGTCTGCCATATGTGGCACGACATCGTCTACACTAGCCCCCGGGTCTGGCAGCTCATCTCACTCCAGGATATTCGCGATCACAACGTCGTCGCCATTGAGAAGCTGCAAAGGCAAACTAGCATATGGTTGGCAAACTCATCACCCCTGCCGTTCAATGTGACGGTGGACTTCCAGTCGCATTCGCAAGAACAATTCTTGGCAATCATCTCCATCCTCATAGGTGGCCTGGACCGTTGGAAGAGTTGTACGTTCGTTAGAGGGAAGCACAAGGAGGTGGTGGATATATCTGGAATCGTACTCGCCGCAAGGGCACATTCGGACTACACGGACTCGGATTCGAGCGGCGAGGATAGCGAGAGTGAGGAACGAGAACGCTCAACTTCACACGCGGGGAAGGCGGTGGTGGATCACTTGGAGGTGGTAGTGGACGAGGCTGTTGGGCTGAGGTCGCAATCGGATGAAGACGGCTTGGACTTGGAGGATTCGGATGACGAAGACGATGACGACGACATGGATCTCGAAGGAAAGCTACCAACGTTCAGACGCCTACGGACTGGATCTATCATTCTGAATTACCCAGTCCCAAACCTCCCATTACCGAGTCAGATAAACCCCATGGGTATCACTGTCCTGACGATAACGGAGACGGGTCTTAGCCCACCAAACCCCATTCGATTGCTGCGTTTCTTAACTGCATTTCCGGAGATAGAAACACTTACCTTTGACGGACACGCTCTGGAACCAGATTATGATGAGGACGATGTTCCACCGGTCGTCACGTTGCCAAAACTGTACGAGCTCACCATTGGGAGCACGTGTTCCATTCGAATGATCCTCTCGCATCTCGTCGTCCCAGGACTGACGAGGTTATACCTTCAACATCTCAACACCGATGCCATTATTCCTAATCAGCCGACCGGGGAGGACGGCGACAGCGAGGACGAGGCTCACGATTACTCCCAATCTCCTTCCAGTGACCACGCGACCGGTATGGGCCTCCGCATGTTACAGAAGCGATCCAATCCTCCTCTCCGGGTGTTGGACATGGACTACTCCGATTTACGCACCAAGGATTTCCTCTTTTGTTTTGATCACTTCTCTCTCCTGAGGGAATTCAGGATCGTGGCATCCGACATGTCAGACAAGGTCATCGAAATGCTGGCACCTTACGACGGTCCGAGCGGGAGGCGGGAGATACGGCTACCGTATTTGAAGGAGCTAGAACTGTATCACTGCCAGAGGGTGACGGGGCGTGCGGTAGTGAGCGCGTTGAGAGAAAGGGCATCTTTCGTGGATCGTTCCCCTATTCACCCGCGGATGGATCACGTCAGTGTGGTCGGCTGCGCTGAGGTTCTTCCTGAGCACAATCTTACACTTTCTGCTATCTTCGGGTCGAGATTCCATTCATCACGTACGTCATCAAACTCAGTCACATATAGGCTGCGTGGGTCCTGATATCTACTTCAGATTGAACACCCCCTCCGACGTCCTTACCCTGCGTTCAGTGACGACCCCCACATAAGGTTCTGCCAATTTATTCTATCAGCATGGACCGTAGGTGGTTCATAACATCTCGGTAGGCACGTTTCTGACCGCGACTTCATCGAGAACAGGTCTTATGTTTATCTACTTTACGTTAATGAGGGGTTTGTTTATGATGACCTCAATGTATCAACAGATATCTGCCCTTCATTCCTACACCTATCTCTGGAGGCTTAACGACGGGGGGGTTAACATCTCCAAGGGCTCTATTGATTCGGACTCGAAGGAAATGGCCCGCCGCCAACATAACCTGTTTGCTCTTACGTGCCTTCATCGATTTTGCATCTGTTTGCTCAGCTGTTAGCTATTCCGTTCGCACACTAGCTTGCATAGCGATTCGTGCACCCTGATGCCCGCTCTCAGCAATGTACTACCAAGAAGTCACCGGCACGACTAAAGGGACCTCACGTATAGCCCCGGCCAGGACAGATCTAGACTACATCTCCGGCCATCCGTGAACCTCGAGGCTTGTCGACACTGAATGCTTCTATAGCGCTCTTCAACAACCCCGCTCGATGTAGGCTATCGACTTTGGTGCTGGAACTCGAGTCATCTATGTGACGAAAACTGTATATATCATGCTCGTAACTAAGGGGGTTGCTGAGGATCATGTGGAGTACGCTTGAGAAAGTCAGTTCGGTTAGCACAATATCGCGTAGCCGGCAGGAGCAACGTACGGAGGTCACGACCAGGCACAGAGTGCTTTGTCGTAGACTACTGTCAGGCTGTAAGTACTCAACTGGCTTGTGGCAATCTTATTGTTCTTTCAACCAATATGCAATTGTTACAATGACCACGCGCATATATACAATGAATTGTTGTACAACACTTGTTTAGGACAACCAATGATCTTGACTCAATGGTAGAACTGTAATGGGAGACATAAATGATTAATCATATGAACTGACACTTGTACTGCTGGCACTGTACCTGAATTAATGAATGGACTTAGGGGAAGTACTCCAGCTAGAATTTGACAATAACAAGTTGGGAGGGCTTTCCTTGTCTGAGTCTCAAAGTGGAAGTATCATGGAGCCAGTCCACATCATTCTGGGATGACCTCCAATGGGGGTATAACCACAACTGATGCTTCCCTTCTGGATCCTTTATCCACCCCTCTTGTAGAGTAGTCTGTGAAATTGGCCAATCACATTTGAGGGGTTTATGGTGCTTGTATGAATTGTGGTGGTAAAGGTTGCAATGATCTTTGCCTGGGTTATCAAAATAATAGACAGTGCCTAGAGGCTCTTTATCCAATCCAAGGGTCTCTCCAGTCTTTGTATGGTAGACACGAAGGGCAAGTCCATTATGTCTGATAGCTGCAATTTCATCTTCAACTGAGAACTCCAAAACATTATCATTGCTACTATCACTATCCCCTTGTTGGAGTAGCCTTGCCCAAAAGCTAGTAAAGGACTTAAGTGGTATGTTCCAAAGGCTGTCATTGCTATTTGCCCTCCTGTTGTCAAGGATCCCATCCACTATTCCCTCTTCTGTGAGCAGCCATGCCACAAGTGTATCTGAACCCTTCACTAAGAGAACATTGCCAGTAAGGACTATTTCTGATATCCCAAAAGCTGTGTCAATAAACTGGGAGGGTGAGGGATTCTGGGAATGTAGGTTGGTGATTGTGATAGTGTTCTCTTGGTGGTATGCAGTTGCAATGTAGGTACCAGAGGAAGAGAAGGCATCTAATAGTTGACCATGGGTAGCTATGGCAGGTTCTGTGACTGGAGAAGTAGGGGAATAATCCAAATGTAATATTTGGAGGAGATGACCAGCATGACCCAAGATTGATAGTGAAGTTGGTGAGAATTGGTATTTCATTGGATTCTGTTGGAATCTTTTCCACTGGATATAATGACCAGAAGTGTATCTCCAGATAAGGAGGTAACCTCTAGTAAATGCTGCAAAGGTACTCCCATCAGGAGAAAAGCAGGGGTCTTGGTAGCAGCCTACTTCCTGCAACAGGACCTTTGAGTTATAGCAATCCAATACAAGGAGCTTATAGTCATCATTGTATCCAGTAGAGGCAGAAATCCGATAAGTTGTAGGGGAGAAGACTCCAAGGGTGAGATAAGATTGGAAAGCAAATGGCTCAATCTTAATAAGAGTTGGCCCAACCTCAAAGATATTGATTGTATGACCCTTTAAACTATCTCCAGTCTCTATCATGACTTTGAAGGATTTATTATGAGCCCAAAGGTGTGTGCTGCGAATTGATTGGATTGGACTAGATGATTGTATTGCACCTGAGGCAACTCCATATGTATGTATAGCCCAGGTCCCTGACACTTGTAGTAAGATGGCAATTGTTCCTCCATCTAATGACCATACAAGCTCTAAGCAATCACCAGAGACCCCATAATCAATCTTTTTGACTACACCACCTGTCTGAATATCCCAGATGATAATGGCAGTATTACAACAAGCTGCTAGGGAGTATCCATCTGGTGAATAGGCAAGCCCTTGCCTAAATCTGGTGGCAACTTCAGATGACTGGAAGGTAGAGAGGAGTTTGAGGGCAAGTGCATCCCAGATCTCTATGGCCTCTTCAGATACCACAGCAATAAACTGGCCACATGGTGACCAAGTGGAGGACAGATAATAGGAATGTTTGGCAGAGGCAGAGGCAGTACTAGGGCTCCAGGAGTCTGGGACTCCTACCACTACTCTTGGTGAGGAACAGGGATGTTGGGAATAGTAAAGCTTTCTGATGATTGATGACAGAGGGGATAGTTCAAGAGCAGAGTGATAAATGTGGGTAGCAGAGACACTAATAACCTCAAGGAAGGCAGTGGCAAATTGAAGGTAGTCTCTTGCAATGTTAAGAAGTTGATAATCTTTGGCAACCTAATTCAAGATACAGATGAATATCATGAAATGCAGTTTAGTAGACTGAAACAAACCTCTTGAAGCCAATGCATTAACCTTTCCAATGCAATAACAGCATCCCCTGCAGCACCAATGACACTAAGTACTTCTAACCATGCTAGAAACCCCTCCTGTAGGAAGCTCTGCAAAGTAGGAATAATAACTGAGACATCTCCCCTAGCCTCAGTGAGATGGCTGTGCCAAGATTTACAGGCATATTGCAGTGCAGAACTGATCTGATTCTTGATCCTCATCTCCAGATCCTTGACCTCCAGATTCAAGGCATAGTTGGGGAGTGATAGAAGGTTCTGTTGTAAACTGATATTCATCAGTTTAAGGCAGCTTAAGGCAATTTTGAGGTGACCAGTCCTAGGGGAGATATGAAACCTTTTGTTAGGACAGCGGAGTGGATTGGTGATGAAATCAGGAAATGATTTGTGGAATGGGAGCACTGGAGAGTCAGGGTCCTCAGGGAGCTTGAGGAGGGATTGTATCAGCCGAAGTAGGTCTATGACTTCTTGTTTCCCAAGATTGAAAAGGGTGGCAATTGCTGAAGGTGGAAGAGGGTCCATTGCTAGAACAACTGTACCAACAACAGAGCACACTTTTTCATCATCTTCAGTGTCAACCCCATCAAAGGCATTTTGGAAACATGAAAGGTAGAGTGAATCAAGGGTCATGCTTGACCGGAACTTGGCTTTCCCCTCGAAGGTAGTGCTCTCTGGGGCCCTTGCAATGATATCAAGTTGCTTGTTGGGTGGGGTAAAGGCATGGTCCAAAAACTTCAGAGTTGCTACAGCGTACACAAAGAGGCCAGCTGCTCTTTCACACAACAGGTTGATGTGTTCGTCTGTTGGCCAAACATCCTGTTCCACACCCCGCCTCTTCGCAAGTTCGGATAGACCATGTTTTAGGAAAAGTCGGATGTCCATGTTGACAACGGAGGGCTCTACATCATGAAGGACGAAAATATCAGTTAATGACCTGAGGAGTCCAAGACGGAAACCAGATTGGATTCGAGGTTCCGGCCGACCGGTGATGAAGAATTTGACATTTGGAATCCCTTCTACTAATCGACCCATGACGGAGAGGATGGTTGATTGCGGGTCATCGTCTACACACTCATCCAGTGCATCAATGACAATGACTGTTGAGATGCTTGACAAACTGAGTGGTTCGGCGATTAACGTCCTCATCTGGTTGAAGAGTGACTCGTGTCCAATATCTGGGTTTGATTGGAGGAGAGGGACAAGGATAGATCGAAATCCAGGGTATTTGTGAGCGAGCTGGAATGCGAGAGTAGGGAAGATGTAGTGGAGGCTCCTGCGGTCCTTGAAATCACGTGAACAGAAGAAGGATGCTCCTAGTCTCCCCTCGGCGAAGATGCGCTCAGCAATTGTCTGGGCGACTGTGGACTTGCCAGTTCCGGCAAGACCATTCAACCAGTAGACGGGGGACATGTTGGAGTCATTAGACCACGACTCTATCTCGTCTAAGATAGCCTTCCGGGTTCCTTTGAGGCAGCCCTGTCGACCACTGTGTCGGAACTCCACCCCTCTGGCACGATGGCAGTTGTTTAGTATCGACAATTCAGCTGTTGAACCATGAGTACGTGCTAACTAAGAGCAGAACGATGCCTAACCAGTATCCTAGAAGGGACAATTAAAATTCAAGTCTTTCTCAAACCGCGGATCCTGTAACTCACAATCAATTTGCAGTTCTGCTCGTATATTGCATTCTGTTGTGCGAACTATTGAGTACATCGTGAGTGACTCATCCTGCGTACGTTTTTCAATACTATTGCTGACCTGGTATTCGACTATGGCATCTCTGAGGTCATCCGCAAGATCGCACACGACGGTCACGTCCCCTTCCTTCTCCACATGCTCGGTCGTACCAGAATGTTCAGATAGAAGCCGTTGCAACTTGTCCTTGATTTCTTCGAGGGTTCTGAGATCGGTTTGGCGTGGGTGACAGTTTGCAACGGATAGAAAATACATACTCAAATAAAGTCTTCCGTCGCATGAGCTCATCGACATTCTTCACGGCATCCCCTTGCACTCCAAGCCGATCCAGCCGCGCACAGACAGATTCTATCTTGTTCTTGACTGGGGATGTCTGTAAACCTGTTATTGAGTGCTGTGGGTCATGCACACGCCCCCTTACCTGATGCAGCTTCAAAAGCGCATCAAAGGATGCCTTGAATCGTCCGACCGCCTACTGAGTTTCGAAATTGAAGATAGCAAACAAAAACTCACGGTCAAATGGACGACCTGGTTGTATATGGACTGTTGTTGTGACACCTGTTCCACGTGTTAATTATTTCCGACCTCGATAGTGTCTGGCACTGACCTGGTAGATGAGGATAGCTTGCCTGAGTTTTTCTACGAGTCTGATGACTTCTCCCGAATCTCGCGTCTTATCGAGGACCCGTGCAATCTTTCCCTTCTCTGACAATGCTAGCGATCGCGCCTCGATGTCTTCCAACGACCTATGGAAGGTTGGTTTGGGGTGGAGAAGGGATGCCAGACGCAAAACAAACCTGGCGAGCTGCGATCGCCTCTCCATCTCCTCGCGATCATTGTTGGGATTCACCTTCGCCAGGGTTTCCAACAACTTCTCCAACCACGGGATGAGATCGCTGAGCTTGTCTTTCACATCATTGTATTCCTAAATGGCCATCATTAGTGGAATTCAGCGAGCGTTTTATACCAACGCACATCGTAGTGCTTGATCAGTGCGGTAACACCTCCCAAACACGACTTGAGGACGGGAAACACATCGGAGGATTCTTTCGCGATATCCAGTAACATCTTGGCGACATCGATGAATCGTTGCTTCTTGGCTGCGGGTCGTCAGTGGGTCTGAGAAGGTACACATTAAAGCCAAATATCGTACAAGAACTTGGTTGAGTTGGCGTCCCACCACTTGATAGGGCGCGTTTTCGAAGAGTTTCAGACATAGCGTTGACGTTTTCTACGGGATGGGATAGCGAGAGGATGAAGATCGTCGTCTTGTTTGAACCGTCACGGCACGAGGCTGTCGCCTGTCGGACTCCCGGTGCGCCAGCGTCTGTAGGTGTATTTAAATTGCCTGAGCACGATTACAGACTGGGGGACCCACAATCGACTGGATCTCCGTCGGGTCATGTCCAGCTCCTGTTTTCGGCTCAACGAGGTTAGTAACCCACCCAGAAATCAAGCCAGAGCCGGTGTCGAAAAAAGAAGCTACATCCTCAAGCCTAGGATTCAGCCATGCACCGTGTCGAGTCATGGGCTAAACACGCGATCTACGCGTCGAAGGGTTTGTATGATGTATCGTGGTGCTTTATTGAAGAGAAGCACCCGAGAACCGAGTAATTGCCTCAGAACGAGAGCAGTAACAGCATAGGCGATGTCTTCGAGACTGAGAGTGTAATCACAAATCATAAAGACGATCGACGGCTAGTCCGACGCATAAGACCTCTAGTGGCGCTACAACGTGATAAAGATCCTTGTGGTAACTCGTATAGAGACATCATCGGTAACCCAAGGCCACATTATTCACTCTATGTATTGTTGTAGGCGTCTAGGTTCGGGTTGAAACTGATCGTCAAACCTGCGGGGGCGGTAGCGGTTTGCACGCTGGTGGTGACGCCTCCCAACATTGCACGTAACTCAACAGAAAACACAGCAATGAACTAACGACCCATTCTTCGATGGTCCACAAGAAAATGTATACGCGAGCTTAAAGGAGAGTCGTCAGAAGTATAGGAGCGAACGTAGTTAACTATATATGGGGTCGCACTTCCACCGTTGATAAAAGACACGAACCAGTAGTGGGCCGAAACTAACGGGAGAAGCAAGACCGTAAGCTCTATCCTGGGATGAGAAGAACTGGTGGGATTACTCGTAGACTATATGCCTGTTCGTATACCCTAGAATCGAGGCAGTACGAATGCAAATTCGCCAAGGACCACCGCCTACCTGTGCCAATACAGTGACCAAGAGAAACCAATTCAAACCAATTAAGGATCCACAGAGAATGCCCAAGCACCGGTAAAGGTGCCCAGTCCTCAGACGTTTCGTAAATGAAGAGGGCCACGCACTAGAACTTTGCTCATGCGGAAGAACGGACGGCGACGCGGGCTACTCGCGGCTCGAAAGTGAGCGAAACAGGCGTATCACTGCACGAATTTTTCATTGGCAGCAGGTCAGAACAGTCGAAACAAGCTCATGATGCATGCTGACCCACGATCTGTTAATCCGGGGAGAGAAACCTTTGACTCAATGCCCCACCGGTATAGGTGGGCAAATTTATATTGGGATAGAAAGGTTAAGGCCGCCGCTCATTGTGGGTTGATAGAGCAACAACAAAAGGGTTCAGTCAATCGTGCGTCCAGCGCGGTTACAGGAATTGGTCAGTTGGTGATGAAAAAGTGTCCCATTCTATCAACAACGATTATTCGCTCGAGTTGATCCGAGTACAGTCTCTGGGATGCCTTCCAAGCGGTACAATAGGTCGCAATACCGTCGATCAAACCCGGTTTACGAGGGCTCCATCCGACAAGCGAACGAGTAAGGTATGGCTCAGGGAGGGTTGTTGCCATAGTGGCCGCTTCGAATTCTATGACGTAGATGCTGGTCTGCGTGGGACAACGCCGGGTGTTATGGACAAACATACGATTAGTTGGAGTGACATACTTATATCCTTTGGCTCCACTCACTTTGACCAAGGTGGCGAGTATTCGTCACACTCTCGGTGAAGCCGTTCGAAGAACGGGGTAATCATACCGGGGGTAAGGGGAGCTCGCTCAACGGCCTTCACGTAGAGATCCCCAAGGTCGTCTCGATAAACGAGAGCATATCGACCTCCTGGGGTACCATACCACGCAACCCCCCCCCCCCGTCATACGCTTGTTTGGACAGCAAGCCGAGGATAGAGGTGGGTCCTACATAGGGCAGGGATGGACGAACGACGATTCTGTTCAGGGTTTGGCTGGTAACCACGAGCTGCTCATGTTCTACTCGCTATGCAACCAGGGGACCGTAGGCCTTGGCGGGGGTCGTATCGACAGCCGTTTCATCTCGGCTGTCCCCGTAAACCCAGCTCCCAGAGGTGGCAGGCGAAAGCGTGGACACCTCCGAGCCTCCCGTAGCGTCGATCACTCCGTCAGCGGTGGCCAGCAATGACTTTCATCCCTATTATTAGCGATCCCTCTACGTCAAGTTGCTTGTACTTGGAATTGTTTTGGGTCCGCCGCGGACAACATGACCAGCCTTGACGAAGACCTGAGTGACCGGGAACTCAATGAAACCGATGGTACTGAAAATAAGGGAGTCAGTGACAAACCTTGACTGTGAATCATCGTGGACAAACCCAAGAATAATGTTTTTCATGTCGTCTGAGAGTTAGTCGTTTGTGCTATTGAGCTGATGGCTAACCCTAAAGCTGAGAGGTCCAGTTCGTAAACCAAAGAACAACCTAGAGCAGATAAAGCCATGGCGGACTCTGTGATGGTAGATTAGGACCTAGAATACTCCCATACAATGGCGGAGTGCACAGGTAATTGTCCCCAAATCAGTGGCGGCACGATCACTCCATGCGTACTTGGCGTCGGCGATGCGTGCGGGGATGTGATTGGGTCGATAGTATTGGTCGGAGTGTGGAACTCCCGCGGGTGGTGGGTTGGTCACGCCAGGGTCGAAGGTAGCGACCGTGCGAAAATGTGTAAGGTGAGGTAAATAATGAATCAGTGAGATCTGAGATATTGACTAACCCGGTCTGGTAACCCGACGAGGTAGACCATGCCTTTAACGACCAGAGCCAAGCTGTCCAACGACGGAAACCGACAGATGAATTCGATCAGCACTTTTGGGGGAACCTTTCACAATACACACTACTATGGTCGGTGGGAAATAGGTCCCAATTTGCAACACCCGTACAGTCGGAAGACAATCCTCTGGAGGCGACGGTGCTTGCTTCTTTCAACCAAACAGCGCAATACCACTAAAGGGAGCATATACGCAACGAGCTCGATCGAGTCGTCGTCGTCGTCGTCGTCGTCCTTGAGTTCACCCATGAACTTGTCGACCGATCCCATCCTGATGGTGTAGCGTGCGGTAGAACGTTGCGCGGTAACCTGAAGCGGGATGGCGAACTATGTCACGGTTCGGGTGACCTGTGGTGGATAGAAAAGTAATTAAGTGTACCGGGCTATGTTCTGCGGGTTGGGGGGATCGTGGTAAGGTGGCGCAAAGGGGGAGAAATTGGGTTGGATCAACGAGGCCGAATCTATTTCGCGACCGGCCATGGCCCATGAGGAAGGGCCTCTAAACCACGGTATGGGATACATTGTACTATCGACCCAAAGCAAGGTCTCACTCATCTACGATTCTCCCGCCTTTTTGCGGGATTTGCTTCTACATGAACCCCTTCGAGGCCAAGTACTCAACGACGGCGACCACAGACTGGGTGACGTCCAGCTCGTTTGTCTTGAGGTGAATCTCTGGGTTTGGTGGGGCCTCGTATGGCGCAGAAACACCGGTGAATTCTTGAAGACGTAGGATAATTAGGTGCCGATATATATGGGGTAACGGATTCAGAGGACGTACCTTTGACCTCCCCCGTTCTAGCCTTCTTGTACAAACCTTTAGGATCACGCTCTTCAACAACCTCCAACGGTGCGTCAACGAAGACCTCTACGAATCTCAGAGATGATTTTTCGTGCAACTCTCGGACAAATGCACGATCCGAGATATACGGGGAGATAAAAGCGGTGATCGTAATTGCACAAGCATCCGTGAACAGTTTGGCTACCTGAGAAAAATCCAGTTTGAGTCAGAGCTTTAGACGGAGTTGTTCATTTGAAGAATAACGGGCCTCGCCAATCCTTCGAATATTCTCATTCCTCGACTTTTCGTCGAACCCAAGGTCCTTGTTCAATCCGAACCGGATGTTATCGCCATCCAACCTGTACGAAAACTTGCGCAGATGTAACAAGTGCTGCTCTAATGCACAAGCAATTGTGGACTGAAATCCTCATGAGTCGCCCGCGTTACCCAGAGATATCGATTTATCGCTAACCTTTCCGCTGGCGCTGAGGCCAGTCAGCCAGATCGTAACACCCTTTTGTTTGAGTAGGTCGGTACGCTCTGTCAATCCCACAGAGCCAGGATGGAAAGTAATGTTGGTCGCCATGGTAAAAGGATGAAGTTTTGGGTGATTGCGCGATCCTTACGTCGGCATGCTGAAGTTTTTATACGCAGCTGGGAGCACCGTGCAGAGTAGTCCACCACCGGTGGGGCTCATAATGTTGGATCTCGAGTCATAAATGACCGGTGGCATGCTCACAGCAGATCGTGGTGGGCGAATGCATATGGTGATGCATGATCAAGGCGTCAGACGGCACTGAAATCACGTCTTTTGGAATTCGTAAAGCACACCACGAATTGTCCAAGAAGGACACATGTACATAATACGTCTCGCGTACAGAACAAGTATTCGAGCAGGACCAACCTTCGGCGTTATCTCTATGCGAGCTCAAAGAGGTTCGATGTGGGGGATAGGTCCGACCGGGACGATCCTCTGTGGGTTCACCTATACGGCATACGACATGTTAGTCATACATGGCTCTGGTACGTCGGTTGGGAGGGCAGCATACAAAGGGGTGGGACCAGAAGTAATGAGTCTTGATGTGGTCAAAGTTCGTGGAGTCCTTGAACGCAGGGTTCTTCCAATATAACTCTTTCATCCACCTAGTCCAAGGTCAGAGTCGACGTATAAGTGCTCATAGATGAAACCGCCTGACCTGTTGATGTTCGGGTATCCATGACGAATATCGCGAATGTTACATTTGAAGTGCCTTAGGTACACTGGATCGAAGCGAACCTAGTTTGATTACCAAAAGTCAGACACCCCCAAAAGCAAGCGCAGGAGACGCGGGAACGCACGATAGTGACCCAAAGCCTAACGTCAGCTTCGGTCAGTTGATTTCCGACGAAAAATTTCTTGCCCTCGAGGATCTTTTCGATCTTGTCTAGGGCCTCGAACACTGGATACACGGCAGCCTCGTACGCTTCGGCGGTACTCGCGAAACCGGCTTTGTAAACCCCACCTGGATTGGCAACCATTTAACACGTTGGAAGCGAGGGAAGACCGAAATGACCAACTGTTGATGGCGTTGTAAACCCACTCGTTGACGGAGTCGATTTCCTCGCGAAGTTCCTCAGGATAAATGTCAATCTTGGCCTTGTCTGCAGGGATGAGATCGTTGAATTCTGTATTGAATATTCTGATGATCTCGGAGCTCTCGTTATTCACGATTGTCTGGTTCTTTTTGTCCCAAAGCACAGGGACGGTGAACCTGTGGAACTGTTACGAAACGGGTTCTAAACGTCAGAACACCATAAAGCGGACGGACCTTCCAGCGTAATTTGGTTCGGCCCTGAGATACAGATCCTTGACGTGTTCGGAACCGTACAACGGATCGACCTCCGCCGCGGGGTATTGGTCAACGCTTGCGAAGGGCCATCCGTGTTCGCCCATGCGAGGGGAAACCACCGTGATAGCTGGATGCGACGTCAGATCTACTTTTTCCCATGGAACGGATTTGATCCTGTGACGTACGAATGATCTCATCGAGACCCTTGAGTTTTCGGGTGATCAGTGTCCTCGTCGCCCAAGCTACACATGGGATGCGTAAGGTTCACGCTCTCATTCTAGAACATTTACTCAGCTGGCTACTTACGGCAAGCGTACGACACGTAGAGATGGTAGCGGTCTATGACGGGAGCTGACTTTGAGTATATGAACAGAAAAACGAGTTATAGCGAACGGACCTTTTTCTGGAGGGAATTGGCCTCCTTTCTGAATGAAATTCCTGTAGGAGGAAGCGGCTCTTTTGAAAGAGCCGTCGGGTTCGGTCTTCATCTTGTTGATGTCAGACTGGCCGGAGACGTCTCTAGACATTTTCGGAACTTTTCGGCACTTGGAGGCTGCGAGGAGAGAAGCTGTGGGGAGAGTTAGTCCAGCGAGGAGTGTTTTATTGGCTTCTCGCCCGGAGATGCTTATCAATCTAGAGGACACGACCCCCCTAGATAACCTTGATAGTGGGAAAATCATTCCAATAAGGAAAGGGTTCAAAGCAAGTGCGTGGGGTCCAAAGCTACGAAAGGGGCCTGGTCAATTTTGTCGGTTTACATAAAAACACGCTGGGACGTTTCCCTCCGGTAAGGTCCGAAACCCCCTTCAGGGGACTCTACTGGAATTAAAGTACAAACTGGCGGGTTTCTTTCCGGCCGGCGTCGGTTTCGAGCGCAATTACAAGATTGTTTGATTGCAAAGCGCTGAGCCGGTCGAATACCAAAAATGAAGCCCACAGCCGTCTTCGACTATCTGCATGTCTGACACATCTTCTTCGAACCTCGTATTCAACAATCTCACGTCCTTTCCCGTGACGGCCTCCACATCGGGACCGTACAATAGTTGCCCATTCAACACTGACCAAGCCCGAATCACCTTGTCTTGCCCAGCGGCAAAAATGAATCGTTCGGATGGATCCACAGCAAATGGCTGGGCACGGCATTTAGTAAACGTCGAGTGATTAGCCCATTTCGGAAACTTGACTGACAAGCTTTTGGCTGTATGAATTCACGTGGCCAAGGAATGAAGTGACAGGAGTGGACTCGAGTGGGGATCTGAGGTCGAAGAGTTCCAATCGACCGTCCATGCTGCCGACCAACAGCTGGTCCTGTCCAATCGTACGTAGGTGTGTGATAGAAGTCGACTTGTATCGATTGGATAGAAAAGGCTTTTGGTTGTGCGACCACGTTCTAGTGTCCCACCTCATAATTGTGCCGCTGCGCGCGCCTGTATACACCAGATTCTAAAGAGAAGGTTAATGGAACAAGGATATCAAAGGACAAAAGAAGGTAGCGAAATAAACGCACCGGCTCTTGATATATCGCCAGTACGTCCGAAAACGTATCCAAGACATGGAACCCAGCGGAAGCATTCACGTCAGGAATGAAGACACCTTTCCTATGCATGCCTGGATGGAAGATTGTCATACATGTTTTAAACCGGAGGTGAATGCAATTGAAAGGCTTGCCCAATGCTAAGCTATTACCCATCAGGTGAGAAGTCCAGACGTCGTACACAGACTTGGTTCCCGGACTAAGAATGAACGATCTGTTGTCGGGTTGGGCGTTTGTTACAAATTAAAGAAAAAAAACTACCATATCCTGACTTACTCCGCGGTCGCTGCATTTTTGACGATAATTTTGCATGGTGATCCGAAAGTTGTCGCCCTAAGACCAGACACTTGTATGAGTCATGAGACGTAAGGATCAAGAAATAGGAACTTACACGCAGAGCGTTCCAGAAGAACTGATGGAGGAAATCTGTGCAGAATGAGAAGAAATTTGCAACAAAAGATGGGCGTATCTCACACGTGAGGGCATTTTGAACTCTTTCGTTGCGACAACGTCACCGTTACTCAAGGAATATAGCCAGCAGTTGACATCACTTATAACCGTGTGAGTATGATCATCTTGGAGTTGGATAATCTATGACGTGTTTCACGTTGGGGATGCTGACTGGGGGTGGAGGAATGACTGACATTGAAAGCGTTTATGGTTCCCGGTGCATAGAAAGCCTTAGAATGTGGGGGCCTAGGCGTCTTTACAATCTGGGAACAGAAGATCTGGCTACCATCGGGAGGGCGCACTATCATCATCCCCCAATAAATCCGAAACGTATTTCAATACACTCACTGGTGGAGCTGCGAGAGACGTGGGAGGGTCGGATGAGCTCGTAGCACACTGTCGATCCCGCGGTAGACAGATGGAATCGCTGGCGCGTTCGGAGAGTTGGACGGTTGCAGAGGTTGGTGCCGCGGGGGCGGGGGGTTAGAATATAATGGGGATGCGGCGGAGGTAGTAGATGAATACAATGTAGTATGAAGGGGAAAATACCGATTCTTTTGGGGGTCCCAATAAAAACCTGGGATGTCTCGTGGAGGCATGATGGTCGTCAGATGTGCGGTCATACGAGGTCACGCGTCGCGAGGATGAGGAACCGTGGGATGAGAGCAAAAGATAAAGCAACCGGGGACGAATGTCTTAGTCGAGGCCGAGCAGATTGCCGCCGGGCATCTAAATTAACAGCCGACGTGGAAACCGGTAGGCGATTTTGGAAAAAAAGGAGAGGATGATCCTTCCGCCTGAAACTCTGATTAGAAGGAGCCCCGGAGGTTTACGAAAGCGAAAAAAAAGATAGGGCGCTCGAGGGGCTGTAACTTTTCTTTTTTTTTTTTGGCAGAGTCTGCGAAGAAAATGCTGGCCGTCGGTGTGTAGTCGGGGACGAGGCGAAAGGGCGGATGGGGTATAGTGAGGGGCTGTGGGTGTTGGAATCTTAGTTTCGATCACAGACACCACTTGTTCTGCGCCATCGTCGTCGTCGTCCTCATCGACGGCGTCTTGGAAAACCTGTGCAGTTTCCGGACTTTACGGCGGGATGGAATTAGCATTCATTCGGGAGGAGGGACTACAGCCATCGTGCGCTTGCATGGATAAGGTATTTGCAGAGGTCTCCCACTACTTCGGATTGGTTATATGTAAACATTTTACGTCTGCGATGTCCTCAACGTCTCTGTTACAGGTCTTTTATCCGCAGTTGCCTCTGCTATCTTCGTACAGGTCGTCCCTCGAACTGTCTTCGCCAGACATGGTGCACAAGCGGAGGCAGTCACTCCAAGCGCTTTTCATCCCGCCCTTCCTCCTAAGCTCGGCAACCAATAGGTCCAGGTCCCACTCCGAGACCGGAAAGAGTCAGCTTGTCGCCATCAACAGCCCTACCACTCCAACCACCACCACTACCGTTTCCCAAGACTCGCCCCAATTGGATCCATTCTCTCAGGCCCTCTACTCCTTCGCCACCACAGACAATGTAGTCTCGTTAGACTCGTCCTATAGCGACCTCCTTGATACCGACCCCTTCGCGAACCTCTCCACACCCCCAACCAACCAAGACAAACCTCTCCCACAGCCTCCCTCACACAGTGTCCTCCCCGCCTCTACCATACCGCGTTCCCCTCTTTCACCAGCCGAACTCCGCGCGCACCCCCTCCCTACTGCCGGCATCAAATATGCCTCCGCAACAACCCCTTCTTCACCAATCACTGGCGCTCTTCACCTCCCCCCTTCTCCAGTGCGTCCTGCATACACCAAACCCGTGTTCAAGTCCACCCCATCGTTACCATCCTTACGCTCTCTATCACAAGGTCAATACCTCCCAACGCGTAAGGTGAGTTGACACTCTGATCGACCATCTGCCGCGTTACGCAACATTCTCATTCCTCTTTGCCACCTGGACAGATACGTAAGGGACATGTTGGCGCGACTCTACCGATCGAGCCTTGGAATCGGATCGAAAACCCCGACCCAGTCATGGAAGAGTCCTGGCTCTCGTCCCTTGATGGTCCGCGCCCGTCGGAACGCCTGTCTCCGCATGATCGCGTGCGGGCCATTGACAATGTCACAATTTACTCCGGAGGGTTTAATGATTCGTCTGAAGAAATAGTCTCCTTACCCAACCCCCCGGTCCAGCCAGAAATGGACTACGGGATCCCAACTCCCCTTTCAAGACATCCTTCTGATCCCTCTTTTTTATCGGCGTGGGATGACAGTCTCTCGTCCCTGTCATCCTTCACCGTCGAGTCCGAGTCCGATTTCCAAAGCTCCATTAGCCCCACCTGGAGCTCCTTTTCTCGTCGAAGTTCTGGCGAAGGTAACACTTCGAGTATTCTCGATGTCCCCTTACACCCTTGTTCTCTCATCGGTGCGATAGATGCTCTCAACTCTGGTACCAGCCTCTCTCGTTCAAATTCCCACTCTTCCGTTTCACTATCGGACGAGGACTTGGTCTTACCGCCTACCTCTGGTAGTCAAATATCCACCCCTCCCGCCTTACCCGCTCCTATAGATTTCTACCCCGGCACTTCCGCAGAAACAATCCGTCCTTTGCCTTCACAACTCATAGGACTCAGATTAAGCGAGCGGTTATCTTCGGGGGGCCGCCCCAGGAAAAGATCACGCTCATCTTCCCGATCTTCATCGGCCATCTCCCCGCCGCGCACTGGACTTGTCACTCCGGACCCCTCTGAATGCTCATACCTTTCAACGGAAGAATCTGACGAGGATTGCATTCCGCATGACAAGGATGTTGAACGCGAAGATGATCAAGTCGTCTCAGAGGTTATGACGGCGCATGACAGGTATAGTCTAGTAACGGATGACCCTTGTGGTGATGACATTAAAGGGGATTTACCCTCGTCAAGTTCGGAACAGCCTGAGGATGGGGAAGGTTCGTCGAGTGGCCACTACGGTGGCAGGAGATACACTAGCACTAGCTCGGGCGCGTATGGCTACGGCAGTCATGATGGCCAATCTTCTGGAATTCGTGGATCGGGCGGAGGAGCCTCTGGTTCTGGCGGCGGACGGGATGGAGACGGGAGACGACCACCGCACCCCTTAATGCGTCCCCGTGGGCCAGAGGAAGACGAAGATACCGACTCCACCGACGAGTACGGCGAAGGCGAGCCTCCTACCGACCCCCCTCGATCCGCTGGCTCGGTCAGGAAGAAATCTTCAGATGAAGACGATGTGCCACTTGCTCGGTCAATTCCCACCGCGTTGAAGGCTCAAAGGACCATCAGGAAAAAAGTGAAGGAGGAGAGCGCGCAAAGGAAGCAAGAGAGGACGATGCGGATGCAAGCTAAAATGCAAAACGTCTCTGGCATTCCCCAATCTGCCGGGGCTACCACTGTGTTCCAGCACGAGCAAACGTCTCCCCCCCGGATTCCTACCAGGACCGTAGGGAAAGCACGCACTCAGACTTTACCTCTACCGATCACAAATCACCCTTCTCCTTTCGCTGTGGATGACTTGACGAAGAAGTTGATGGATGTTCAGGCCTCGATGACCGGTTCCAACAATCAGGAACGACATCGGTCTGGGACAAAGTCGTCTCACCAACATACTCAAGAACCTGTCCCATGGTCAAAATCACGACGTCCCTCACAAGAATTGTCTCAACCTCTCCCTCCCGCACCGTCGTATCCCATCCACGAAACCTTCCAAAAACCCACACTAAGGCCTATGCGCTCTTTTCATCGTCCTGCGAAGGCTTTACAGCCAGGCACCTGCGAACCGCTGCCAACTTCAGAGTCGGGAGGTGCTGGCACTGCTCCCCCACGATCCGTTCGTAGACCCCGGACAGGTGATCCGACCACTAATCAACCCTCTACTTCCGCCTTCTCCAACTTTTCCCTTCGAAGGTCGAGGTCAACCAAGTCGCAAAATCAGACAAGGCCCCTGGACGAGGATACTGGGTCTCTAGGCCGTCCCTCTACGTCTCGTCCCTCTGCAGAGATTTCTGTTGACTCTCGATCACATTGGAGCGAAAGAGCGGCCGCGTTGCCGCACGTTCCTCCCGTTCCCACGTACGATATGTTAATGAGGCAGAAGTCTGGAGAAACTTGGCAACAGAAGATTTTTCTCGGTGATTTGCAGAGGTATACGGTCGTGGAGGTGGGTACAACTACATCCGCTCAGGATGTCATCGATGCTATAGAGAGTCGAGGCGAGATGGGCCTGTATGATCCTAGCAATAATGGAGGAAAAGGGTGGATGTTGTTCGAGCTTGCTCAGGATTTCGGAATGGGTGCGTCTTTCCCCCGCGATATGGTTGTACATTAGCCAAACTTGAGCATCCGCAGAGCGACCGATTCGGTGTTTCGAAGTCCTTGGAGACATTAGAGCCTCTTGGAGTAAGGAACAAACTGTAAATTCCATCCTACTCAAGAGGACCGCTTTGAGTTCGCGTTTGTCTGTGGAGGTAAGAGGCACCCGTCACCGGTTTCTCCCGGTTGTATTAAATTTGGCACTTAGGCTTTACCCTCGACCTCTCCTACATATCGAGGATACCTTGAGTACGAGGTCAAGCGAGGCAAATGGTCGAAGCGATGGATGGAGCTCCGGGACAATGGTCTCTGGCTTTCGAAACGCGATAACGGCAAAGACGAGGTGTTCCTCTGCAAACTGACAAACTTCGACGTCTACTCGGTGACGAGGGTGATGAAGACACCGAAGCCATTCGTTTTCGCCGTCAAATCGACGGAAAACCTATCGTTATTCGAGAACACTGCGGATTACCTACACACGTTCTGCTGTAAGGAGAAGGAAGGGCTGGAGTGGATGATGAATATTCTTCTTGCTCGGGTAAGCCCTCACCACACTCAACTATCTTGTTCGCGGTGGACTGATGGGTTGTACCTCGCGAAGTCATGCATTTCCTATCAAGGAAGACGTCCGCAATCCAAGTCCGCCGGTGCCTCTCTTTCTCGGGCTGGTACCCGTCGTGCTCCGAGCAAGCCCGGACAGACCCTCCTCTCAATCCCTCCCCCTGTACAGGCCATGCCCACCAAGGCCGTGTTTGAGCCCGGCTCGTTACTGGCTACGCGGATGATGTGAGACTCTCGGGTTAGTTTTTGATCCCGTGAGCCCAAACTATTCCTTCCGTTCTCTCGACTTTCCTCCGAACCGTCAGTTTTGTGTGGGCATGATCATATCTCGGGTCCATCCCTCCCAAACCCTTTCTCCACCGTCGGTCCCTACCGGCGCAGCGCATCACTGGTTTCCTTTTGCGAGGTATCACTGCGATGGTACACCTCTTTATCATACCTCGCGATGGCGATATTGTCTTATTGTTATAACTATATGGTGTTGTCGATACATACAATTGTACTAGAAGTTTGCAGGGAAAGTATATCAGTGTTTGGACTTTTTGTAGTTTGTCATTCTTGCTTCAAGCCCTTGCTGAAGGTTCTATAGGGGTGTCGGTGAACCTTTTTTTGCTCAGGGTATATCATTCTGGGTGGAGGTGACCGCGTGAACCGGTCCTGTTGAGCTCCTGGGACGCGTTACCCTGCCATCCACCAACGAAGTTGAATTCCCTGTGGACTCCACCATTTTGCCTGCAATACCTGCTACGATAAGTCCATCCCCCTCCACGCTCTCAACGGCAGGAAAAAAGACCTTCTCGGACACGGCGAAGAAGGCTGCCTTGGAGGCCCCTTCATCTCATTGTCATCCCGCTGAACTGGAACAATCCTCTCATTTCTCCTATTCGTTTTTTGCAGTGCGTATAGAAATTCGTAGAAATTCATATTCAGCCGCCGTGGTATCTGAAACCAGTATGGCGGAAATGATCACATAATCGGTCCATAGTTGCCATACACCGACGGAAGGTCAACGGACACAAGACAAACCCCCTTTGAACACCAAACCATGACGACGTCTCCCCTCCCCGCTCTCGAATCCCCTCGGTTCCGGGAATCGGGATTATGCGAATTGCCCAATGCTGCCAGTGTGTATGAGAAGATACTCCAGGCCGAAGCCCAGGCTGTCCAGGATGGGGCGAACGAGAATGTCGTGCTCGCTAGAGTCATTGGACACCTTTTCCTTGAGCTGCATGCGAGGCGCGATATCCTCGGCGATCGACCTTACGAAACAATTATCGATGAGGTCATGTCACCATCTACAGACCATGGAGATGGAGGCAATGTTGTCTTCGGGGTTGGTCGATGGTACCGAAACGTTCTGATCTGTGGGTGTGCGTTCGACTACTTTCCCATGTTGTTCAACGCCTCATTTGTTCTGAAGTTAGGACGCCCAGGAAGCCGTACACTCCACCCTCCTCACACCCTTCACGTCTTTCCTACGACAACTTGGAAGATATGATTAAGGACACACTGGAGGTCTCTGGTAGAGATTATAGGACCGCCAAGAAAAAGGTGCGCGTATTCCACACACTATGCCTTCTCCACTCTACTAATGCTTGATTAGGCTCTTGCGCGCGACGGCTTTCGGTGTATGATCACAGGCTTTTTTGATAAGACATCACTCAAGTACAGTGCCGAACTGCGGCAGCTGGAGGAACCTCTGGGCGGTATGCCCATTATCGTCAAAACAAGTCACATTTTGAGCGAGTCGACGACGCAGGGCGTTGGGTTGAATACAAAAGGCTCCATAGCAAACAAGGTCTGTACATCGCTGTGTCCCCCATCGCAATTCACTGTCCTCATCCGTTGCCTAGGCCGATCATGCCGCTGGTGTTTTGGCTATCCTGAGCCAGTTTGGACTCGGACACCTTTCTGACGCTCTCGCGGCAGTTGGCGGTGTTCACGAGGTTTGGAATCTACTTTCGTTGGAATCTGATCTCCATTCCGATTTCGACTCCTTGGACCTATGGTTCGAAAGTACCGGCGAGGTGCGCCACTTAGAGACTTTCCACTGGCGTTGACTAAGTACATGTGCAGCCCAACCGCTACGAGATCTGTTTTTTCAACGTGAAGATCGGGCAATCCATCCGCGCCATCTCTAACCGCACTGAAACGTCCGGTCCTGGTGCTTCAATGGTGGTCGACTTCTCTTCAAATCGGGACAACGCGCCGCCCCCTGATCCCCAGTTGCTTGCTCTTCATGCGACGTGTGCTCGGGTCGCACACATGTCTGGCGCTGCCGAGTTCCTCGATGAGATAGAGCGGAAAGCTGAGGAAACGAATGTCCTCGCCTTCGATGGATCGTCTGCTCGTCTACTCAGCGATCTCATGTCTCCTTATGTTATCATTCACGGGGTTGCGTGATGGGTCGTTGTTGTACCCTGCCATCTCTGTGACCTGTGTCCAATGATGTACCACTCTTGATCCGCAACATCGAACGAGCAATCCATATGACGATTCACCCCTATCCAGCCGCTTTGCATTAGAACCTGAGTGGCATCAACCCGTGATGAGTGACCCTGAAAACCTGAAATCTATGTCAAGTTTATCACAAGCAGAGCGCCCTGGAAGCCCAACGCATAGCAAATCTATGGCTGAAGCGCTGAAGGCGTGGCTCGTCGCACTGCTGCAAATACCCCCAACAGAATCGCATTAGGTTCTCCATGCGGTGAAGGTACCAGATCACCACCTCGGCACCTCAGCGCTCAGCATTGCATTCATCCTGGAGTAAAATGAGACGTCCCACAGGTTGGCACGGTATGAAAAGGCGCAGAGGAAACACATGACAGATATTCCCACAAGCTGCTCTGAACCGCGGGTGCCATTGTCTCAATACCGTCGCCGATAACAAAGTAGTTGATGAGTACATCGAAACAATCCATAACCACTGTGGAAGTGGTTGAGGAGTTGAGACCCGAAAGTGGGAGGATTGTTCCGAAGAAGTTGAAAGTCGGCGCCTTGATGATTTTATCCAATGATGTCTGGAGCATCCAGAAAAAGTAGCGGAAGCCCAATTCTGTTGCTTCTCTGTAAAACACTTGGTCTGGGACGGAAGATGTACCAAACGACCAGGTACGAGGCTTGCGATCGAAGACGACCAAAGCCCGGAATGCCGCCCATCCGAGGCAGAAGATGTCTATGACAACTGCGATGAGTAATGCAAGGGCGTATATGAGGGTTGTGAGGGCAACTTGGGCCACTGAACCCAGGATACGCCATACCACTACCCAGCAGATTTAGGACGAATGGATGGATGTTCAACAAACAAAGCGTAAGCTAAGCCAAGCAGACTAGGGACATGGTGAATGACGCTGGTCCCAGGGGTTTGATACGGGCAACTTTCAGGAGATGTCCCCACAATAATGATGAAAGGGTAAAATAGAACACCGGAGGAAGTCACACCAAGGACAACGGACGCGACAGTGGTGTCGATCTGCCACAGGTACTGGGAGAGGGTGCATCAAAGCAACAGCAGTGCGACCTACGGTATCGACGGCAACGATTTCATGACATGGTCGAAATACCACGCAACGATACCATCCGGCTAAAGAGAAGTATGGTATCCCCATTCAAGAATTCATCGAACCCTTTACCGTCGCGAAAGGGAAGAAACGAAGGTCGCTCGAAGAAGCGGAGATGGGAGACGAAAATTTGACCATTCGTACGAGGAAGAGAGGTCGCAAGGGGATAAAGCCAAGGAAATGTCCGAGCAGGATGCGGACATAGAAGAGGCTGGAGACGATGGTAGTCCAACACCAGCGATCGCAGAAAATACTCCAGAAGACGGCCCTCAGGAAAGTATCAGAATAGAGGTAGAAGAACTCGTTCTGGCTATTCACAAGGTCGACTCTTCTTTCGAGAAAGCACCTTATTTCAGCGCCATCAGGTATGTTCAATTTCCCTCTTGTTTGTTTCGTGCTTCGCTTATACCTTGTTTCCAGCTGCACATCTCTGTTTGCCTGCACCTTTCCTTCGCAAGACGATACTTCGTCTCCCGCAATTCGGACCTTCAACTTTTGTAAGCTTGTGATTGGTTTCTATGTTCACGATTCGCTCTTCTGGGTTTCGGTGGACGAGGAATGGGGTGAGGAGAGTGTGAAATCAAGCGGTATGATAGTTGCTCGTTTTTGAACTTAGGAGAGATTGTGAGGGTGTTTTTGATGTGTACTTGGTTGGAGGGTGCTCAGCTGCCTTGGAGGTCCCTTCCTCTCATTTCTCCTGTTCATTTTTTGCAGTGCATGTAGGAATTCGTAGAAATTCAGCCACCGTGGTATCTGAATCCAGTATGGCGGAAATGATCACATAATCTGTCCACGGCCGTCATACACCGATGGAAGGCGAACGGACATACTTAAGTATTGCGTGTCTTTATCTAGTTCTCACGTGGTTCAACAAAACTCAACCACACGAGAACTAGATAAAAGACACGCAAACACTGTATCTAGTTAATTTTTTCTCTTTTCCGAATCTCCACGTCGTCCTGTCTCTCCTCGAGTATTGCTACCTGCGCGGTAGTTTCCACACAGTTTCCACACAAACCTCCTTTGAACAGTAAACCATGATGACATCTTCCCTCCCCGCTCTCGAATCCCCTCGGTTCCGGGAATCTGGATTACGCGAATCGCCCAATGCTGCCAGTGTGTATGAGAAGATACTTCAAGCCGAAGCCCGGGCGAACGAGAATCTCATGCTCGCTAGAGTCGTCGGCCACCTTTTCCTTGAGCTACATGCGAGGTGCGATATCCTCGGCGATCGACCTTGCGAAGCAATTATCGATGAGGTCATGTCACCATCTACAGACCATGGAGATGGAGGCAATGTTGTCTTCGAGGTCGGTCGACGGTATCGAGACCACCTGATCCGCGTGTGTCCGTTCGACTATTTTCCCATGTTGTTCAACGCCTCATTTGTTCTGAAGTTAGGACGTCCGAGAAGCCGTACCCTCCACCCTCATTGCACCCTTCACGCCCTTCCTACGACAATTTGGAGGATATGATCATGGATGCACTGGAGGCCTCCGGTGGAGATTATAGGACCGCCAAGAAAAAGGTGCGCGTATTCCACACACTATGCCTTCTCTACTTTACTAATACTTGATTAGGCTCTTGCGCGCGACGGCTTTCGGTGTATGATCACAGGCTTTTTTGATAAGACATCACTCAAGTACAGTGCCGAACTACGGCGCAGGAAGGAAACTCTGGGCGGTATGCCCATTATCGTCAAAACAAGTCACATTTTGAGCGAGTCGACGACGCAGGGCGTTGGGTTGAATACAAAAGGCTCCATAGCAAACAAGGTCTGTACGTCGCTGTGTCCCCCATCGCAATTCACTGTCCTCATCCGTTGCCTAGGCCGACCATGCCGCTGGTGTTTTGGCTATCCTGAGCCAGTTTGGACTCGGACACCTTTCTGACGCTCTCGCGGCAGTTGGCGGTGTTCACGAGGTTTGGAATCTGCTTTCGTTGGAATCTAATCTCCATTCCCATTTCGACTCCTTGGACCTGTGGTTCGAAAGTACCGGCGAGGTGCGCCACTTAGAGACTTTCTACTGGCGTTGACTAAGTACATGTGCAGCCAGACTGCTACAAGATCTGTGTTTTCGACGCGGAAATCGAGCAATTCATCCGCGCAGTCTCTAAACGCACTGAAACATCTGGCGCTGGTGCCTCAATGGTGGTCAATCTTTCTTCAAATCGGGAGAACGCGCCGCCCCCTAATCGCGAGTTGCTTGCTCTTCATGCGACGTGTGCTCGGGTCGCACACATGTCTGGCGTTGCCAAGTTCCTCTAGTACCAGGAAGGAGTGCACCCCAGCAACAACAGCGCAACCTGCGGTAATCACACGGTCGAGCTTGTCAGACTGGCCTGCAAATCCCCCTTTTTCTAGGACTCCATCGTGTTCGTGCATGGCCTCATCAGATAGAGTGCCTCTTGTTCTTTCAATAATCATATCCAAACTCGCAATTGTCTCGTTACATTTACACACTATTGTCAACACGTACAATTGTATTAGAAGTTATACGATATCAGTGTCTTGGAGTGTTTAATGCCACAAGATCATGAGATAACAAATACGTAGCGAGTGAACAAAGGGAGGGCAACGTGGGCGGAGTAAAGGGGATGAAAAAAGAAAACCAGACACCATTGGGGTTGATCACCTTCGGGCAACTCGTTTGCGCTCACGGCCGTCTTCTAATTCCACCTTCATCGGATCGCTGGGCGGGAAGACCATAGGTGACGCGCCGGCGCTACATGCAGCGTTCGTGCTCCTCGTGCTCCTCGTGCGCCGCCTCGAGGATGGAGTTTGAGATGAGATGGTTGGTGACGTTGCCGATGGCGAATCCATCATCACCATGACTGCGTGCCTACGCTTGGTGCCGGCGGAAAGGGATTCAACCTGGTTTTGGATATTGGAGAACGTGAAAGGACCGGGGGTATCATCGGTTGGGAAAGGTTCGATGGTCGAGGTTGCCAGAGGGGTAGGTGATTCCTTTCTTCGTTTCCCGAGTAAGAAACCGGTTGAATGGGATGGAGGTAAGGGGGGACGGGATAAGGAGGGAGAAGGGGAGGAGGGTTGAGTTGGAAGATGCATAAAGGTCCGACTAGGTGGTGAATTCGGAGTGACCAGTCCTCCTACAATCTGGGAATACGAGGAGAATAGATCGTTTAGTCAATGGATGGAAGGATCTCAAAGAGGGCACTCACTTGACGCTTTGTTCGGGAGGGCGGTTTAGGACCACTCTGAGGTGGTTGGGAGTCTTTCTCCTTTTCCTTCTGTTCCTCCTCGTCTTCTTCTTCCTCACGAGTCTTGATAGCGTCGCAACGGGCTTCGACCCAGTCCATAATCCTCCCAACTGACATTGGGTTCTCGCCCGTGTGATCGCCTGCGGCGGAAACGCCTTGCTGAATCATGGAGAGAACATCCTGGCAAGCGGACATGTAGCCGGTGTTGTAAGCACGCTTCGAAGTCTGTCGAGAGGACCGGTAGAGGGTGGTGATGCTAAGAGCGGCAGCTACGAAAGACAAAGGGAACACGGTTTTGTCAGCCTCAGGAATCTGGTGGGATTAAAGAAAATGCCTTTGAAGTTGTTGAGGAGATCCTTGTCCGCGTTTGCGAGATTCGAGTTTGGGAGCGAGCTTACGAGGGTGTTGAGGTTGAGAGTGGATTCCATATTGGTCGGTAGCTAGTGGTGGTCAAGGTCGAAGAAGCGATCGGTCACGTCTTATGGCCAATTCTGCGAGTGTGATACTGAGATATATCGCGTCAAAGAGTGATATATGGTAGTACACAGTAATGCCAGAACGTTCAAGCATTCTCGTCATCCAACACTTCCAGCTCACGCAGGCTATCCTCTAGCTCAGCGCACGACAAGCGTCAGGGGACATGCCGAACAAAATAGTTCGCCCCACCGCATTTCTGCCTCTTTACTCTCACGTTGACACTTGTGTTCCTCGAGCCCTCCAGTATTCGGTCAGTCGGAGGATTTCTTCTCCCCCAGGGGATCTGCGGGAGGTCGCGTTTGCATGTAAGGGGTTCCTCAAGGTGAGGTGGCCACGTGGAAGAGCAGATAATCTCAAAACTTTGGAGTGATCGCGAGCTTTTCTTCAAGTTCCAGTTTCTTGAATTCTTCAGCCTCTCGTCGTCTTCAGAGGTACGAAGATCGTCCCTCACGTTGTAGCCCATGAACACCACGTCGAGACCCATGGATCCACCACCAACCCAGATGCGGTTTGCGTAGACGGCGAGACCCCGAGCGGCGATGGTCAATACAAGAGACCAACATGTCGTTTCGGATCAAGTTTGAGTGGAGCTCCGATCAGGGATTTGGGCCAAGGAATCTCGGAAATTCGGGCTCCGGACCGGTAAACTCCGCCGAGCTCTGGCTCACCCACAATCGTCTCGACGACGCTGTTTAGTCGAGCGTGGTCTATCGGGTTAACAGATTCCAGGGGTACATAAAAGAAAACCCTGAATCCTCCGATGGTCGTCACAAGCGTACATTTGAATTACAATAGCGCCACAGTTTGTCGACTCGTACGAACTTGATCCGGGAGATGCATTGACGTGGACTGAAAATACAACGTGAAAGGGTACTACAGTACAGATAACTTCATATTATACAATAATTCGTCGTTGGGAAATTGATCGATACTTTGTGATGGAAAGGCGATATCGCAGACGGAACGCTGCCACAGAAGAGAGGCTACGCCGACTGGCCGTGCATCAGCTTTTTTCCTTCTTCAACCTTGGACTTGTCGTGACCGAGCTTTCCAGAAACTATCTTCATTCCACCGGAGATCTTCTCCTTCAAGCTGGCCTTATGCTGACCTTCGGTGCTATCCTCGCTACCGCTGGGCCTTTGGGTGCTGGAGAGGTTCTTGGGCTCGGGTTGAGCAGGCTCGGAACCGGCGGACGGGGCAGTCTTGGTTGGGGGGTCCTGTGACAAAATGGAAAGACAGACCCAAATTAGCACAGAATGAAGTGGGGCCGGGAAACACCAAACAGTCAAAGCGACGGTGCGCTCCCACTCTTCAATAATGTCCAAAATTTATCCAATGCCAGCGAGACTCGGGGTCGACAAGCATTTACCCAATCATGGAGGCGAAAATCAGCACATACCCTCAACCGTGTATATTCCATTGGATCCGTCGCACTGGTGGGCTTCGTTTCGTCAGGATGACCCTGCTCTTCGCGATGTTCCGGGCGAACCGTTTCGGTAGTCTTGGTTGCCCGCTCCTCCGTAAGGACAGCTACGTCCTGCTCATCCTTTGGACCTGGAAGGGAACCTACGTCATCAGTGTGTTCTCCTGATTATTGTGCTTGTGTGCAAAGAGAAGAGATATACGGGCATACCTGGCTTGATATTCTCTACGGCTTGCTGGGCGCCAGGAATGTCGCCACTGGCCAGGGTATTGGGATGGCCCTTGCCAACATCCTCCGCCATTTGTTTCGGAGGAACGTCAGCCTTGACGATGCCCGCGGCAACCCCAAGGTTAGTCTTCTTTTGAGTGATGGGTTGGCTAACCCCAGTGACGTTCCCTTGAGCTGGGGGAGGTGAGTTGGATAGGACTTGATAACACGGAGAGATGGACTGACGGTTGCTCGGGGTTTGATACCCAGGAGTGTTGCGTCCGGCAAAGGTCTCCCATTCGGACCACTCCGCTTGCTCGTCCGGAAGGAGAGCCACACTTTTCTCGATGGAAGCCCCAGGGAGAGATCCCACGCCCCCGACGTGTTCATGAGGCAAAGCTCCGCGAAGTTCTTGTGAAGGGAGCGAGGTTTTGTGATAGATGTCGTGCTCGGAAGCCCTGACCTCCTTGTCTGGTTCTGTGGTTCTCGTGGAGTCGTTGCCGCCTTTGGGACCCATGAGGCTCGAGGGATCACCCTCGTTTGCTGGGAGATAGGGGCTTACCGAGGATGGTTTCGACGGTGTTTACAACACCGGCGGGAAGATAGTACTTTGCAGTATCGACGATGGTCTCGGTAATGTTGGTGGTGTCAGAGGACTCTCCTTGGCCACGGCTAGGGAATGCTCCCGGAAGTTCGCTTCCGGGGGTCACTCCGGGCGACTGGCCAGTGGCCTGTCCAGAAGTGGTATTCTTAGGCATTCCTTGGGAAGATGGATCGAAAGAAGAGGCAGTCTTTTCGGCCCATTCGTTGGAGGGGGTGCCAAGGGAAGGGTTGAGAACTGGGGGTTGAACGATGGAAGTCATGGTAAAGGGCGAGTGTAGGAGAGGGAAGGTCCAGGAGAGCAGCCCCCTGTTTATACGGACACACCCCACGCTCGCTCCAGGGGCATTTGTGTGGTGATGTCATAACCTTGGCCATCCATCGGACGATGGGGGAGTCGGCCGAGCTCTAGTCTCGGCGCAAGCCCGGATCTGACTCCACCGTCCACGGGGCGGGGAGAGGTCCGATCTTCGATCCGCTGGAGGTTGCCTCGACCGTAGACTGAGCTCCTCCTCCACAAATTCGAGATTGATCCAGACGAGCCGAATTAAAACGCCTCCAAGGATTGAATAACTTGGTGACTTACACGTCTTCCGAGGAACCCTGTGGTTCAGCGCCAGGGGTCGCAGCCATATACGATAACTAGATTCAGCATGACAGGGTTGGGGGGCACAGGAGTTGGCTCTGGTTGTGGTTATGGACCTGAATCGCCAGCTCAGAATGCCCGCTGAACATTTTTAGGTTGGTTCGAGAGATCGGAAAAACATTTGGACCAAATGACAATCACTAACATCGAGGAAGCATCGTCGGGGATTTCCGTAGGATTTCCGCCGAGTATTTCTGATAATTGTAGAGAAAGTTGTTATACGAGGACCAATTTCTAACAAAGAAAGCACGCAGCAAGATCGAGAACAGAGAACAAGGGGGAGAAACCACAGTGTGGAAAGTGCGTGTATGACAGATGGGTTTACCTCCAATTGTCGTTGAGGGTGGCACTGCCGGAAGCAGGAGTTTCCCACCTCCAGTTGGGATCGGAAGCCCACACGACGTCGTTGCCATTCTTCCTGATGTACTTGTACTCAACGATCGTACTACCTGGCAAGTCGACGGTTACTTTGTACCCAGGTCTGGTCAGCGATGCAAAAAAAACAACCACACAAAACCCAGTTCGAATACTCACCACTCCACGTCGGGTAACTCGCAGACGAGAGAGGGATCGCGTTGTCTGGGGACCAGTTGCGAAGTTCCGAGACAGATCCAACGAGGAAGATATTCTCTGTCCGAATGAGAATTACAGACGAAGAAACATTTGAGCCATGTGCATCAATAGATTCCCTCCATGGAGAGGATTGTCTCTCACCTCCAAAGACGGTGGTAGCTTGAACGTTAAAAGTCACGGAGACGGTGGGAACAGGGTTAGCGGCACAGGATGATGGAACGGTCAGCCCCGAAGCGCCCCAAGATGGTGGAATGAAACCATCCCGAGCTGCGAAAGCTGTGAGAGCGCTTGCATAGGACCAGGTAAGGTCTCGTGCACTCAGAGGAGAACCGTTGGCACGGGTATACTGCTCAGCCAAACTACCATCGGATGGGGTGTATTTGGCGTTGATGAGGATGAACCCGTCGGCAAAGTTTTTGACAGAGGTGACCAAGGTAGAGTAAGTTGAGGTCGACGCTGCGTAAGAACCGGTGGCGAGGTTAGGAATGAACTGACGGAAGAAAGTGAGAGAGGTGGCATTGACGTTAATCCTTTGTTGCTGTTCCCAGACAATGAGAGCATCGTAGAGTTGCTCAGCAACAGCGAAGGTGGACAAATACCAAGGCTTTATTAACGATGTCAGTCAGAGGGATAGTCGAATAGCGGTCCGGATGCACTTGCATTGCCTCCATAGTACACATCCTCCGGATACCTTCCGGTCGCGACGGCTTCATTGGCCGCAAAGCCGTTGTTGATCGCGTATATACTTCGGAAGGAGTCGACGTATACTTTCAAGTTGGACAAGGCGACATCGGAGCACGGTTGGAACGTTGCAGCATCGCACCCCGCGGTCGGATCAAAGAGGTGGATAGAGGTTAGAATAGTGTTAGAATCAATTCCGGACCGACCACCACCGGTATTAGCGGTAAAATAGCCGCGGGCAATGTTTTTGTAGGTCTCAACGGTCGGTCAACGAGAAAGTAGGTGGGTGGTATGAGAAGAAATGGGTACCTGTTGGAAACACAAAAGATTGGCTGCTTGGGTATTGTACCCGGAAATAACGTCGGCCTGGCCAAGCTTCTGAGCGAGGGTAGCACCTTCTCTCAATGCCCTGTGTTGAACTGCAGTCGTAAAGAAGGAAGAAGAGTTGATCTCCTCCCACAAGTCGAAACTGGAACACGTTACTGGAATGAATGTAAATTATGGGCAGAGACGTACGTTGAACGGTTCCAGTTGTTTTGAACGTAGTCGAGGTCCAGCTTGAGCACGGGCCACAGGTTCCGAGTGACCCACGTAATGTTGCCATTCGCAATCAACCAATTTGCATAAAGAATGAAAGTAGTGGCTCGCAATGCCGGACCATCCCTCTGGGGTCGACCTATGTTCATCCTAGGTCAACAAATGTCGAGGGACACGGGAATGTGCAAACGTGCCCCAAGAACCGGTGAAGGCGGTCTCGTCAATGTTAAACTTGGGTTCGGCCAGACCACCGGTGGACACAGTGCCACTGGGATTGGACACCTGCTGGAGACGCTTCTGGGATTCGAAGAACTGGTCGATCTTTCCGCGCAGGGAAGTGTCTTCCCCGCTGACGACTTTTTCGGCAATCACTTTGAAAGTGAGAGAAGCATCACGAATCCAACTGTAGAGGTAGTTGGGGTCGACGGTATTCGGGCTGGCAATGACGACTCCAGCCTGACGGACAAGAAGTTTTCGGGTCATACAAAACAAAACTCGAGAGGTACTGAGGCCGACGAACCTTTGCGCCGGACGACTTTGAACCGTCAGGACCGATGTTAGCCAAGAGACCCAACTTTGCGATCGGGGATTGATTTGCGATATACGAGTCGATGGAAGTCTGCCTGTTTGCGATGTACGACTCGACGGGAGTCCGTCCGAAGGCATTCACGACACAAGCGAACGCGAAAGCTGTTAACAACAACACTCCAACACTCCGCATGGTTAAAGGGAAGAAGGGGGATCGTTGAGGACGATGGACAGGCTGGCGAACATCCTTATAATCCTTCGGAGCAGGGGTGCTGTTAGTAATCTCATGCCTGGTTTACAGATCAGGTGAGGGTGGATGTGCACGTTGTTCTCGACGAACTTGGTTGGATATCGCATGGCTGTGGCTCCTTTTAAGGTGCATACATCAGTTGGCTGGATCAATTACATACGGCAACCGCGCGCAATACCTGATCTTTGGAAGCTACCGTGAGGTAGCTACACTCGGGAAAAGACAGGACAACGTCGTGGAGATTCGGAAAAGAGGAAACCAACTAAATACAGTACGTTTGGGTGTCTTTTATGTAGTTCTCGTGTCACGGGTGAACCTATGATACCATCTGAGCGTCATGACCTGTCCGTCGTGCACACTTAGTAGTAATCTCCGAGATTACGATATTGCTTTCCATACTCGTTTTCTGTTCGCTAACTACAAAGGTCTGGCGCGACAAGACGTTCCTCTCGTTTCATTGTCGGTGATAGACCGAGGAAACTCGGTTTGTGCGCCCATATGAAGTTGTACATATACACCAGACATGAGGCAAACGATTCCGCATAACCCTGCCACATCACTCGGAAATTTTCAAATGGGAAGTCCAACGAGTATTTCGCGGAGATGTTGCTGGCAATGGAGGGGACACAATGGCCAGCAAGATTTCTGGGGAGCATGGACAGGGATGGTGTCGAGTAGGAGTGGGTGGCCAATACCTTTACATACCACCCGCTGGAGCTCCAAGGAATGAGATCTTGAGAGGTAACCAATAAGACCTTCCATCTATCTCACATGAGGGGAGCGCAAGCCTGTTGTAAGGGGGACCGGAATGACGCGCGAAATGCCTAGAAGCGAGTGGATGGGGTGAGTTGTTTCCTACCGGCGGAGGATCCCCGGTCGACTGAAGCTTTTTCCGGCAGGACGCCCAGATCTCAGTTCTCCCAGGGGTTCTATCCAAGGCGTGTGGCAAGTGATCTCATCGAAAGAGGGTCATCGTACTGGCCATCCGCTTTGCTATAGTGGTGTTAATGACCCGGGAGTGCGTTACGAAGTTTCCGGGTATAGTCGAGTCTGAGCTTATTGCGCCCAACTCTTTCCACCCTTCCAGGCAGCCGCAGTTTGATAATTTGCCTCGTGGGAAAGATCGAAGCTGGGAAACTGTATGTGGCGTTCCTCGCGCACTCGATCTACGTATTGGTGGATGGTGATAGTAGTCCCCGGATTCATTGCCATCCGAAACGGACGGACCGCAGGGGACACGCTCGAGACTCACTACCATCCTCCAGCATTCGCGACACCGTAGGACCGGGAGCGGGTCTATGACGTGGTTGGCTCGTGCAGACTTTACGTGCGCAGGCGAAAGTCGGAATGGGGGATGATGCGACGAATCTCGGGAGATTGTGATACTTACAGTGGACAAGACCGAACGGTAGTACTATTCGGATTGGGATGAGGAAACAGGGCAGTTCCCCATTTCCCATGTTCTGATGGTTCGAGGTCGTTATCGTGCCTCACCGGGACGAACGTTCGGTCGTTTTGGACACCTGAAATCGAATGAAGGTGATGCTTATACCATCCAAGAAAGAAAGAAAAATTAAGCGGAAAATGAGATGTAGGGAAGATGTTCACCCAAAGGTCTTCCGGTCCGGTTTGCCCCCTCCGCTGTTACCATCATTATCGTCATCGCTCCCTCTCTCACTCTCCTCCTACGAGGGACGGTCGCTCTCTTTCATATTCTACGCAGTTCGGGATTTCTTCGCAATCTCTTCTTAATTCTCTCTCGACCCCCTCGCTATTCTCTCTACTGACCGAACTACCCTCCCGGTGATATCCTTCCTTCATTCCAGGCCTGGCTAGTTCAATCTAAAAGCCGTCCCCACACTTGCTCTTATATACCCATTCGAAATCCCCCCCATCCACCCTAAACCTCTCCGCTACCTCCTCCCTTTTCCCTCTCCATATCCCGCCCCGATGAGCACAGCCTCGTCCCCTCAATCTCAAGACAAGGTCCTCGCCCGCCCCTACAAATGCCCTTATCCAGAATGTAGAAGAGCTTTCAGCAGGCTGGAACATCAGGTACATCCCGTCTTTTATAACTCCCTCCTTATCAGCCCTAACCACCGTCAAAGACCCGCCACATCCGCACACATACCGGCGAGAAGCCATTTCCCTGCACTTTTCCCGGGTGCGACAAACGTTTCTCTCGCTCTGATGAGCTGACACGCCATTCGAGGATACACAACAACGCTAGACATGACGAGGCTCGAACCAAATCCAAGTCAAAAGACGTCGCTGTCTCATCCGTCAGTCCTACATCCACTCGACTGGATGACAGACACGCCATCTCTGCGGGTCGAGTCAAGAAGAAGGCTAAGAGTCGTGTCAACAGCGACGACGAGGTGCGGAAGCCGCCCATCACATTTCCTTTATTTATCCTCACCCTTTCATTTTAGGGTGAGTACTACTCTCGACCCACAGCCCTCTACCCAGCAGATTCCATCGCAGACGTCACCGATGAGCAAGCCGGTCGCGACCAGAAAAATTTCACCCTCATATCCAACCCCACCCCCTTCTCCACACTTTCCAGCGTTGCGATGGAAGAACTCTTTGTCTTGGAACGTCAGGAGGCGCTCCGACGCGCGGAATACGAGCTGCTTCACTCCCAAGCCCTCCGTCGGGCCGAACGCGAGGCTTCAATGCGACTCTCCCTCAGCGCTAACAGCACCCCATTGGCTACCTCGGGGCCCTTCTCCGCTCATGATGGCTACTTCACCGTTTCAAACGATCGAGAGGATGAAGATGCGTACGAGAAGAAGGGTAAGAACAAGCGAAGGCTCAGCGGTCCTGCCTGGGTGGCTCCTATCCCACGACCGGAAGTAATCCAGTCTCACCCTTCCGGGCACGTCGTCGATAGTGCCATTCCACACCGCAGCCATTCTCATTCTCACCTTGCTGGTCGTGGTCAGTGGGGACATCCTTATCAGTGCCACACTGGTACCAACTCTCATCACCATCATCACCGACCGCGTCCTGAGGAGTCCCCCTCACCTATGAGCTCAGACGAGGAATGTTTACCTCTTGCGACCGCGTCCCCATCGTGCCCCACAACGCGCACCCATTCACATTCCCAATCACATTCATCCCTCTCCGTTCATCACACGCCTTCGACTAGTCCCTTCTTAGGACCACTTCGGGCTCTGAACCTGCATTCCGAGGGCCCTTCGCGTGCAGCGTCCCCATTCAGGTTACCTTCAGCTGTTCTAGATAACGATATCTCGGGTAGTCCCATTGAGGATCATCCTTTGAGTTCTTCAAAGTCAAGTCTGGTGGGCAGCCCCCCTCATCAAACCTGTTTTAGTGACATCAGGAACCGGAGTTCCGTTGAGATGTCGCCACCATCCGGCTTTTCGCTACCGAGTTCTGGCCACCTCCCAGCCGGTCGTGGTTCCAGGTTTGTCAACACTCCCCAGTTATCGAGCGGGCCTAGTAGTAACGACAGTAGTCCTGGTTCATATCCCGACTCTCTCGCCTCAAGTACGAATCGACACCAATCCGACATCACGGCGAGCAACGGCAGCTCTAGAGCTGCCTCGCCGCCTCTATCGAACAATTCCGGTCATGTCAAGAGCAACAGTGGTTCTTTGACTTCTAATTACCTTTCTCATCCACCGCACGCGCGTGATCGGGAGTCTGGTCCAGCCCATCGTACTCTTGCTCATTCGTTACGTGTTGCGTTTGGGATGACACCAATTCATCCCCACCCGGCGTCCAGCTACGGAAGGTCCGGGTCAAAAACGATCCCAGGTGGAACGATTCAATCCTCGACTGGTCCTGGCCACATCCAGGCATTCTCTATGCCCGCATCGAGATCCTCCTCCCCTCCCATCACCCTCCCTCCATTGAAATTTGATCCTTCCAATCGTTCTTCGTGCCCTACTTCCCCCGTAGAAGACACCGAGATGGAGGATGCCACTGTGCCAAGTAACAGATCATCCAAGCCCAAAATCGAATTGCCTGGATTCAGCGAGTTCACTGCCGCCAGTGGCATTAGGAATCCGCTAGCCTGATACCGTCCTCCTTCGCTTTCATATTGTTGTCTCTCCTTAATTATCTCCCTTGTCCACTTTGCCCCGCTTTTCTTAGACGGAACGCTTTGTTCGCCCACCCACTGCATCTCCTTAATTATGGACATTCATAGACGCCACTGCTTTCATAGATGAGCTACAGGATTTCCATCTCTTGTTTTGTCGTATCGTATCTCATCCTGACCGCACACAACTCTTTCCCTTGGCAATATCTGATACACTTAGCTCGGTCCTCCCTACCCTACTTCACATTTAAGCCTAATGATTTGTCCCCAACTTAACCCGCGGGTCGCGTCGTATCGAGCTTGCGTAACACATCCGCCTTGTCCGGATGTAAGCCTCTGGAGAGAACAGCCTCCGCGTCGATCAAGTACCTTCCCAAACAGGCCGACTTTACTCTCTCCTGTTGCTTTCTCGCCTCCTGACGACAGCGAAATGTCTTTCACGGGCATTCCAACCAGCCCACGGTTTGTCCGGCGGCCTGAAATTATAAAAGAGAAAACCCTTAGGAATCTCCTCGATGCCGGTTTCGCCTACTCAAGGTCGTTGGTGACGTCACCGCCGAGTGTGAGATTTAAATCTGAAGATATTTCTTTCCCTTCTGTCCATCTAGATCTCTTTTGGGACATTCCTCCTGCGTAAATGCGCTTGCTTTCTCGAATGGAGATGGTCGCTTCCTAGCGAGCGGAGGGGATGGTACTTAATCATCTTCGAACACTCAGAAATCATCTGGGCTGAAATCTCTTTCACGCTTGGCAGACCTCAAAATCCAGTTGTTTGATTTTCAACAAGAAGATCTGAACCATCCTTCTTGGTCTTTTGTTGGCCCTACCGTGTGTAGCCTTGCGCACGCTCCAGTGCCCGGGTAGCGCTAACAACGTGGTTCGTACTAAAGACCAACATATTTTCACTGGCTTTTTCTGCAAACAACACCCACCTTTACTGGTACACCGCACTTGACTCTCCGTAGCTACACCTGCTTACTGAAATACCCTCTTTCAGTGGTACAACAGGAAGGAAACTGTACCAGTACGACTTAGCTACACTCGAGAAGATTTCGGAGTTCCCAGGTTCGCCCATCGAAGTATTCGATGACCACAGCGACACAATTCGCGACCTCACGTGTCACCCGTGGCAAAACGAGTTGGCCATGACCGCAAGGTAAGATACACACGGGTACCAATGAGAGCAGAGGACATCACCCTGACGATGCCGTTCGAAAAGCGAAGACGGGAGGATCGTTTTGCACGACAGTAGGGTCGAAACAAGGCGTTCGAGTGCGCAGATGACACTGCAGAATGATTGCGAGTTTACAGGGGTCCGGTGGAATCCATGTATGGACAACTTGTTCGCGACTTCAGACAATCAAGGGAGAGTCTGTTTGAGGGACATTCGGACTTCTTTCGGGTCGGCTCTGAACCGTACCCGCGAACCTCTGGAACAGGTTCGTCCGCTCCTTTGGCAGTGTAGGCTCATGCCCGCTGACAGTTGAGGAGATAGTTTGTCACGTCGTTATCGAAGCCGTCTCGTGCTGTGTTGGCCAGTCCAGAGGCTAGTTCTATTGTTTGGGACCGTGAAGGTGGGTCTTGGACGCATCGTGCCTTGATAAGCCGTTAGATCTACCTTTTTCGACAGGTTTGAGATTATCGGTTACATTGCTTGTATGCAGCATTTGGTGTTTTAAAAACGCCCAACCTAAAGCTGATGTTGATCACGCAGAACTTTTATCCTACTATCTATACGCTCAGCGACCCCCATCCTATCGCGGTTTGCAAGGGTACTGTGTTGCCAGATGGCAGTCCGATTCCAGATGGGGAACGAACGTATGCGAACGCCTGTACTATCAAGGTATCGCCTTCGAACTTTGGATCGGGAAAACACATTTACCGAAAAGTAGCATGGGTCGTTTGGGGGACCGTCTCTAACTTCGGACGCCTACTATGGTGCGGGTTCTGATGATTTCAGAGGCTATGTGTGGAAGATACCGGAAACGCCAATGTTGTTGGAACAACGGAAAGAGATTGGTGTGGACCGCTGGCCACTCGAGGGGGATGAGACAATTGGTATGTTAAGCAAACCTCTAACAGTGAGCCGTGGTATCTTACCTTGGTTTCCCTAGCGTTTGCGAAATCTGTGCATGGAATACGTTATCAGCCTGTCTCTCTTTCACAGCCACTGTTCCGTTTGAATGGTAACTTCCAGTGCTATTTCCCCTCCTGCAGCCTGTACTCAGGTCATATCAGGACACAAATCGATTGTGAACAGCGTGCTGTTTCACCCCAGTCTTCTTCATATTGTAACCGCTGGAATCGAGCGACATGTGATCCTCCATAGTCCAACGAAGTCGTCACCTTGCGCCAAGAACCTTGCATTAACATCCACGACGGTGCGAGCACTCCCAGCAGGATCTGCCGAGGATCATAGCCGATTTCTTCGTGCCATATCCTCGGGCCTGGGAACAAACGACTCGGGTGGTGAGGACGCGGAAACAATTGTGTTGTTTGACGAGTACGTGTCATATTTATGAGAAGGTCAAAACAGCGAGGGGTGATCTTACAATGGTTTGTAGGATCCTTAGAACAGAGGGTGAAGCCCGTGATATATTCTTGAGCAGAGGTTGCGACGAGTCTGAGGATGAAGACGAAGATGTATCCGACCAGGATGTATAGTAGTACTGATTCGAAAAATCTATGTACACAATGAGGTCATAATGGGTAAACTCTCCTGGGTAGCCGTCGGACCAAGCCGAAAGGTCATGGTTATGATTGAACTTCTCTGTCAACCTCCCGTCTGAGCTGCTACTTCTACTCGCCTTCCTTTCACCGGACTTGAATGGCTCCCGTCTTACAATCCCACGAAGGTCAAGGTATGCCGCCCGGCCCCAGCTCCAAGAGTGAAGAACACAGGCACCGTCGTCGGTTTGTCGGTCCTATGCCGGAAAGCATTCTGACCTCGGAGGTGACCGTCAACCAGCAATCCCAGAAGAAGCGCAGATGGTTTTCCTCCAGCTCTAGGACCTCAGTTGCTTCTCAAGAGGACGAGGATCAATGTCTTCGTGACGTCATCAAGGTTCACGCCTACGCTTTCTTTAAGGGCCATGGAGGCAAGGATGAGGATTGGGGAGAAGAGGAGGAGATGAGCGTCCAGGAGGAAATGCTCCGACGTTGGAAACAGAGTGAATGGAGTAAGTTGCGGAACGCTAAGGGCAGTGGCGCGAAAAACCGTTGGGTCGGAACCTCTTTCGATATTGGCACCTTCCTCGGTGTAAACATCCTCGACAATGCTCAACTGACCACTTCTCCGACGTCCAGTCCCCCGGATTCTCCTACAAAGTCTACATACGCTACTTCTGGTAATACGGGGAAACAGTCTTCTGCTGTGGAGACTTTTGTTACCGCACCGAACCGACCCTCTCCGGGTTCGCCAGCACGAAAGAACGACCTTGTTTCAGGAACTCCATCTGACCCCCAGAATCCGTCCTCCTATTTCACGCTCGCCACCCCTTCTGATGAGCAGCCTGGGACCGTCCTAGGAGATCCCTTACAGGGTCCCTCTCGTGTCATGGATCATCTGCAGGCTCCGGATCTGGCCTCTACCTCGCATTCGAACGGTACCGCCGACCACTCAGTTATACCTTCCCAGCGCAAGGGGAAAAAGAAGCAAGTTCACTACGAGGTTAACGCGTATGACGACGAGCCCACGTCCCCTTCCAATGTCCTTGCCCGGTCTGGTCAAGAGGTGGCCGAAACTAGTGCGGGTGCAGTTGAAGCTGCACGCGCCGAAATCACCCCAGAGGAGAGGGGTGTTTTAATGAGAGGTCAGCTCTCTGCGAACCAATAATACGGGTTCTGTCAGTAACACTACCCTAGATCGCATGTTAGTCCGTGTGTCTCACACAGGCGCTGACAGCGTTGGCACAGCGTTTGATGAGAATCAAAATCGAATTACCCAACATTTAGAGTATGAGGATTGGTCGGAGTTTATGGTTGTTTGGAGGAAGGACCGATTGGAGTTATACGAGGATTATGCAAGTCGATGTCACAATTTTATGACCGCCACATACCCACTTACTTAACTTTTGCCCACCAGAGTCTTCCCGGCAAGGAGCGACTCACGAAACATAAATACCTTGCGTTTGTCGTCCCTTTGGACAGTCCTAGGACCAAACTCTCCCTCTACTCGTTTGTGGACATGACATTCTGCTTCGTCTGCCCGCCTACTCCTGTTCTTTGCGTCTCAAAGGATCGTTTACGGTTCCACACCGCTAAATCAGGCCTTAACGTGTTCGTATTCAAGGTGAAGGTTCGCTCGCGCGCACAAGACTGGATCTGGAAGTTGTGGTGTGTTCCCGCTCTCACCAGTTGGGGGTCATAAATGACTTGTTGACTTTTTACAAGGCGTCATGTTGGCGGTCGCTTGCCCAAGTCGATTGAGATTCGATGTCCAACCTTGGACTCTCGCCTAAAACTTGACCTACCCAACCTCGATGCCCTGATACTGTCGGATTACGGGCTCTTTGATCGTGATGCGGTTATCCAACTCTGTGAGAAATCGTTGAGGACCGTCCGCGAGTGGGGGTGGCTCGTTCAACGGCGAGTCAATGAAGGATTATCCCTGGAGTTAGCTTGGAGAATGGGCGCAAAGTTGGATTGGGTATGGCAACTTTATGATCTACACGGACGGCCAAGGGACTGGGCGGTCTTGTGTGGCCTTGCGTTGAATCAGGTCAGCTCAAATGCGTTCACTCATCCTTTTCATCCTAATCGACTCCATGGGCGATAACAGGGAGGGAAGCCTTCGCACCTGGAGATTCGACTCAAAGTCCATAAGCCGAACAAACTACACTTGAAAGACGGAACTCGATTGGACGAGCCCCCCGGCATTGAGGGTTATCTAGATACGATCAAACCTACCACCCAGACTAAGCAACCGGTGTACGTGGCGACCCATGACGGATATCTCTTCACGATGTCCCCCGAGCATGCACACCCTCCATTTCCACATGGAGTATCCCCGGAAATCCTTTCGCCAAAAGAGTTAAAAGAGGCAGAGGTCAGTCGCGGTGCGAAACAGATTCTGGCTGCGCACGGGGCTTTGGATCTACGCAACATCCTGGTCGTACGGAGAGCGTTCCATCAAACTCCAAGACACACACACGGTGATTCCAGCGATGATGACGAGGTTGGTGTTTGGCAGGAGCTTGACCGGACGGAGAGCGATAATGAAGACAGAGGTGGAGAAGAAGGACTAGCAACAATACCTGATAAACCCAGAAAGCACATGCGCAGGTCTTTCGAGTTACTCATGGTCACTGGCCATATTGTGAGGCTAGAAGTGAGTTGATTCTTCGGTATTTTCTGATAGCTACGATGATTCGTACACGACTTTAGGCCTATTCGTGTATTGTCGCATTGGAATGGATTCACCGTCTCCGTGCGCTGATAACCTACTGGAAGACAAAACACCAGATGGACGCCAAACGAGAAATGGACCTAGCTCACCACGGTGCTGGGCGTACTCGTGTAACGCCCCTCAAGCACGTCCACGTAGTAGACCAAAATCTTCCCCCTGAAGATCCTCCGGACCCGGAATCCTCGCTTCCAGACCTCTCCGCTGTCTATAACTGGTGTCTTTACCAAAACTGTCGACCGATCCTCAAGTGTGGGAAGCTTTTTGCGAGGAAGGGCCTCAGAGGTCAATACGAGTACGTCAATTCACCCGACTTCATTCATCCTGTCAACCTCTTCGATTTGACATCCCAACCAGGCATCTCCAGCTGGTTCTTGTGAACGGACATCTGATCCAGTTTCAAATAAAGCCGACGATGTCGCTTCATTATCACAAACGCCAAACAATAAACCTCATTGATGCCTACGTTTGTTCTGGCTACTTTGCCGCTCAAACACTTCCTGCTGGACAATTTCAGCCCGATACACCCGCGACGGCACGTCGATATGCGGACGGGTTGGAGACAGATGATCCTGAGGAGGATACTTTGTTCATGTTGTGGTACCGTTCCCACCCTGTGGGAGCCGGCAACGAGACTGGGTCCAGTCCTGTAGCACAACTCCGGATGGGACCACCCCGCAGTGCCGTGATACCACCACTGTCCGCAAAACGGAAGGTCGCGCTATTCAGAACGAGAAGTAAGCTGGAGAGGGATGCGTGGTGTTGGGCTTTGAATACAGAAATCGAGAAGGTGGCACATTCCAACCCACAGAGGGAGATAAGGATGAGAGAGACAGGAGATATCATTCATGACCCTTAGCATGTAGATCGCTGGCAGTAGTGCAGCCTTCTTGTCCTAGCTGTGTTTTCGATGGATTAAAGGATTGGGACCCATCGTTCCCGCTAAGAATTTACCAGCGTCGGCGATAGCTTGGGCTCGAATTCCCCCATCCACAACGGATTTTCACTCTTGGTTCTCAACAGCGAACACCCAGAACTGTCTAGACACATAGTGAGGCCCTCTGCCAAGCTCCTACTCTGGTTTTGTTCTCGTCTGGACCTAAGGACCTTCCGTATTTTCACCTGCCCACTGCTCACTCCTACGTTCAGGACCGTCCTTAGCCCAGTCCGCGTCACAGATATTAACACCGCATTCTAGACCTTGAGTCTCTGAATCTGTAGTACCAAGGTCACTGGCGTTATGGCGGGGGCATCGGTATTGGTATCAAGAACTCTGATACCGACGACAACATGAATGCGGTTTATTAAGTTGGGAGAGGTCGATTGCGACTAGCATCGGCGTGTCAGTGTGTCAATTTAAGGTCAAATCCGTGGTCAGTCAAGGGTTGGTTCGATAGGTAGGATGTCTATATACCGTCCTTTTACATTGATGATAATACTTAGTATGATTCGGGATCTACATACACGTAGTAGGTACCCCAACGTGCTTCATCTTAATGTTCGCTGTAAACAGTAATCGTGAGGATGAGCCTGAAGGGGTCAGGGTTGGTTGGAAACGTATCACATATTGAATTCCTATAATGCCGTTAGGCTACCGGGCGGTCATAGTACACCCTATCCTCCACCACGACCACGGGATCCTCCTCTACCCGTTGGTGGGATAATACCTCTGCCTCCAGCGAATCCGCCCCTTCCACCCAACACATTAAGATTATTACCACGACCAGCACCCCCTCTCAGGCCAAGACCACGTGGCTCTCCACGACCGCGATAGCTCCAAAGGTTGTCACTCGGTGTTTGAGATTCTTCAGTGCCGTATGCCTGACGGTTGGAGGAAGACTCAGTGTCTCGTCTTGGTGTAGGTGTTCCACCTCCGCGGCCGTTCACGAAGCCGCCACGGCCACGGTGAGGATTTCCCACTGTGTGGACGGGACTGTGAAATACGTCCAAGGGGATATTGAACTTATAACTCCACGTATCGTAAACGAAACATCTAACCGTTGATTTACAGGGGGTTTCCACACTGACTGGGGTGGTGGCCGCTGGAAGGTCCCACGGCGCTGTGCTTTTGATGAATTTATCGGGGCGATCAACTGAGGATTGCTGAGATTCAGACAGGAGTGGAATTCAACTGTAGCCCCCCGGTGCTGAGAACACCTAGAATGCGACATTAGTCGATGGTTTCCCCTGTAGAATGTTTTGGGTGAGTCACACCTGTCCCCTAAAGCTGACCCTGACATGAACGAGACATCCCAAACTACATCGAGCGTCTTCGCATTGATTCCAATGACCACGCCTTTAATCGATAGCGGGACCGACCCAGAATCCTTGACCATCACGACCCTGTCCCCAATATCGAACCGCTGATTTTGTAAACGGTATACCGCATGTGCAGGTTTGAGAACTGCCTGACGAGGGACACCGTTCAGTGTTTCTCTCTTCATCTGCGCGCGTTTCTCTGACAGTTGATCCATCAGTTCCTCGATTTTCTTGACGGTTTCCTGCCCCCGGATGTCAAACACCTGAACCGGAGAGGGCTTAAACACGATCTCACCATTCCGGCCTTGTCGCAATTCAGGGGTACTGCTTCAAAATCCCGAACGCCTTTCACCACAAGCCAGGCCTTGAGTTCCTTGATCCTAGCCTCGGAGGTTGAACCGGGGAAAACCTCGGATAACTTGAGGAAATCTAAGGTCAAACAGCTTAAGACACCTGCAGAATGCATTAGAGCAACGGAAATTCACCGTTTCCTTTCTTCTCAAGGTGCTTCATGACCTCAGGGAAATTTTCCTATACAGGCAAGGAATGAGGGAGCCAACATATGACATATGATATGTTGGCACCACTCACCTTATATTCCTTGATGAGAGCCACGGTCGTCTGGCTAAACTCCCAATATCGGTCTGTCCTCCGCGAATAGCCAATAACCTTCTGTGCTTTCGCCTCGAACTTGACACTTAACCCGAGGTTAGCCTTTTCTGAACTATCCCTACCCACTGCCATGACCCTGGAAGTGAGTTTCGAGACCGCTTTCGACGAGAGTCCGGCGATCTTTGCAACTTCGAAGGAAGGGTAGTACCTCTCGCCAGGTTGGTTCCTGACGAGCCCCTTGAACTTTTCGTTTTCGCCCTTTTCTTGTGCGGAATACTGGTCAAGTGAATTACAACCGGCCTGTGACCCATAAGTACGGGGGACCGCTCACCGTGAGGATTACCGATAACACTGTATCTGTCACCCCTGAAATCTGTGCGGCGGCACCGTACGCGTCTTCTCCTAAGTCTTCTCCTAAGAAGAACACTCTTGTACAGATGGGGAACTCCTCTCTAAGGGGAGGTGGTACCCTTTCGACGTAACGGGGATCTTCTGACACGACACTTGTGGTCGTCATCTGTATCGCCTGTTCTGTCTCCTTGTCCTGGTACTCCTTCACGAAAGCGCCACTGTCCAAAGGTTTCATCCCTGACCAGTGGTCAACATTCCAACATCCGGAGGGGATCGTCGACTGACAAACCTTTAAGGGGTATGACATGCACCAGAACATCGATATCACCTGTAATGACTCCGCATCGTTTCGAGTAATATGTCTTGATCTTTTCCGATTTCGATTTCCATAGACCAACTCCGTGTGGAGGATGGGGGTTCTGTATGACCTTTTCTGGAGCGCCTCGGATGATCTCCTTTTTCTCATACTTGAACAAGGAGTCTGAGACCGCAGTAACTTTACCCTCTTGCAAGAATGGCCACCCGATAAAGACTCGTTGTCCGATCATCTCTTCTGCTACCTCTTGAGTTTTCTTATCCTCGTGAGGGTTCTTGATACTGATGACCATCGATTGGTTGTGACTTGCTGATCCATGGATATTGACCCCGTGACACCCGAGTGTTGCGTGGTGGTGAATTGTCATGAGAGAAGGGAATCCGGCCAAAGACTCAGCGCCAAGGAGGACACCGTCGCATAGGCCTTGGACCAAATGAAGGCCGTCCAAAGTTGGGAGATCATAGGGTTCCATAACGCACTGACACCGATGTAACGTGGGAAAGAACCCAGGGAAGGAGGAGAGATACACAGTTGGAGGTCCAGGGTGAAAGGAGAAAGACAGACTTATTCCGAAGTTGTTTCTCCTACGCTCTTCCTCGGTGAGTTTGTGCTCCTTAGCTTGACAATAGATCAGTGGCGAGTAAGAATTTGGTAACAAAAGACAACATACGTGCCATGGCTTGTAGTAGTCGTTTTTCGTCAATGAAAGGGATCTTGATGACAGCTTCCCATTCATGTTTCTTCCCGTTCATATCTTGTTCGAAATGTCTCGGGTAGAAGTCGAGGATCGGGGAGTTGACACCCATGAGGGACTGACGGGGAATATAATACCACCCTACGGGAAAAGTGTAGCATGCTTACGCGGTAGGGTGGCGGGATGAGATTTCTGCTGGCCTCTGGTAGGACACCCATCAACTGCTCAAATGGGCGGAATGGCTTTCCCAACTCGAACTGGAACGTCATCTTGTCCACTCCGACAAAGTCTTTTTTGAGAGTAAGAACACGGGCGAGGTAGGGTCTAGAGATTAACACACCTGATATGCGGGGGGCATAATGATAGTCATAGAACCACCCCCACGAGCACACTCCGCTGTAGTAATAATGCATCACCCACTGCATACCCTCAATATAACGGAAAATCAATGGATTCATCTGTTCGCGGTTTTTGTACGATATCCCGAGTTTATCCTGAACGGACGGTTAGATGGCATGTCCAAGTGGTAAGAAAGATGTCAGACCATATAATAAGCTCGCTTCCACTCGTCCATCTTCTGTTGTGGTTTGAGTTCTTCCCGCGAGTCAAAGGTACTCTCGATGCCTTCTGCGAGTACCTTGGCCTTATCGTATTTCCGTAACGCGCGGTCAACCGCGGCAGTGGCTTCTGCCTCATCTTGGGAGTCACTCTCGCTATCTTCATCCAGGGGTGACTCCAATGCTCCCGGGAAGTGCAGTACTACAAGGTTTTGATCCTCCTCATCGTACTCGTCCCAGGAGAGTGTAAGGTGGAGATCTTGAGCGAGGTCGGTGAGGAATCCTCGCTCCCCGGCCGAAAACATGTTCGGCATGGAGAACTCTGCGTTCCTTAGCTCTGATGGGAACACTGAACGGTTTTCGAGCACGAATGCCTTGACTTGGTCAAAAATTATTCTCTGTGACGGTGTCATTACTGGACGGGTGAAGATGAGCGGGGACAGGGTAAGTACAGAAATATAACCAACCGATTGCGGACTCAGCGCTTTGAAAAGGTTGCGAGTACTTGGATTGTTTCCCTTTGATCCGGTTCATATCGGAGTACTCATACTCGCGGTGAAAGATTTCTTGTTCCCAGTCCTGCATTTGATTAAGGAGTGTCTGTAAGCGCATGGTGTTGATAGCGCCGCTCTCGTTGAGATACCCGTCTGGACAACGGTCAAGAAGAATTCCATCGAGCCCGCATATTACAGGTTAACCCACCCAATGACGGAAGAACCTGCTTGTAAATCTCAAAAAGGCGCTCTAGTCCGTTCCCACGAATGTGAACATCTGGAAGATGGGGGAGGAAGTCGTTGCCGATGAAGACCGCAAGCAGAATGAAGTCATCGATGATTCGTTCCAAATTATAGTCGAACGGCAGAATAGCCTCGATTTCGTGAAACTCAAGATCAAGGTATTCCCTCATCAGTGTCAGGTGTAGAAGGTAGAAATTGATCGATTCTAAACTGGAAGATTCGTAAGTGACCGGAATCAATCCGACGAATGAGAGTTACCCGGTATTGCGTTTCTTCCTAGCAGGACCGAACTTGACTTCTTCGCGCAACAAGCAAAAGTGAGGATCGTGGCTCAGAAGCCCCAACATGATGAGGTCAGCGTCCAGACCGTACAAACAATGTCGGAGGTTGGGATTGTAATCTGGTTGCGCCCGGGACTTGCGAATGTACTCCATGATCTTGTGCTCCCCCTCCCCCGGCACGTCGTGGCCGGAGAGGATCACTTGACATTCCCGCCAGTTCGAGTCTTCGCTAATCTTCTTGTTCACGAAGTATTTAAGATGTTCGGAAAGCTTGGCCATAAACACGGTGCCTGTTGGAATAAGTTTCGACTGTGGGCGAGGCGAGGGTACGCCCATACCAGGGGTAATGCAGTTGCTATCGAACGCCTCCTCTTCTGGAAGTTTTTCTCCTTTCCTCTCGGCCTTCTCCCTGACTTCTCTCGCCTCCTTGGCTGTTCTGAACCGGCGACTCCGTTGCTGGTTCATCTTTGCACGCGGGGCGACCCCGTCAACGGCCATGAAAAACAACTTCCTCGGTCTGATCTTCCCAAATAAATGATCCACGTAAGAGAATATAGAAGTAAAAATCTGCTCCTCTGATAATCTGAAGTGCGCGTTCTCGTCGTTAGGATGCGAGCCTGAGTGGAATCGGCGTCAGTTCAAAAGAAGTTTGAGGTGAAAGCGTACAGTTATGGATGATTCCGTTGAAGTCGACGTAGAGGTTGTCTGATGGTGTATGTTAGATGCTGTGGATCTGTGGACGCTAGGCGGACAAACCGAACTCCGGAATCTTGTTATCTTCAATCAGTTGCGAGGCCAAAGGATATCGTTCTCTACGTCCACCTTGAGAAATAACAATTAGCGGTCAATCGATGAAACTCACGAGATGTATCTGAAAAACTAGCCACATGCAACTCGATTTAAGTGACTTGAAAGGGCTTATCCTCCGTGTGCATACCTTGGGAATTCCTAACCGAGGGGGTGTTATATCAGCAGGGGGCGTCCAGAATCCCAGGAGCGCGTACCCATTATTGCGGAGGTCGAAAGAGGTGCAATTGGACGGAAAGTGTGGCGGCCCACAGTCTTACCAAAGAAAGTGCCGGTTGTTTACGTTTGTTTGTTCCAGCCAAGATTGGGCACTCAAGCGGCCACGGCAGGATTTGGCCCGTAGGATGCATAGGATAGGATGTTACTCCTGCTCTTCAAGGGAACCGGGATAGAATGTGATACAACAGGAGGGTTAATGGTAGAAAAAAGAGCGGTGAGCCCCAATAGTTTGGACCCAATGCGTGGGATGAACGTGAGTGTCCCGCAGGCTGCGTTATAGTAAGAACCGCACCTGTATCCCATAAGAAACTGGCGGAAGTGCGGACCGCTAAATTTCCCGTTGAAGAACTTCGAGTTTGAACCAAATGCACTTACGACTCCGTCTGCCCTGCGAAACTCTTGAGTACTTCTGAGGTTCGCCATGGAGAATCGAAGCGTGTTGCCAACCCGGGGTAAATTTTCCCCAATCTGTCACAATCGCGACATAGATATCACCCAATGTCAAGGTATGGTGGAAGGTATACCGCTTCCCCTGGATTTCCTACAAGCCGCTGTCAGGAGGGTTTGTTGAACAGCTGCCGCGTTCTCGAGGACCCTGGTCCAAAAACACATTCTATAGACCATTAGATCAAATGACAGCCAACACTAAATGCCACTGACGGAACCATTCGGACGGGCTGGAGACCTAAATTTTTCGAGCCGCTTCCTTGGATGATGCCTCGTTTGCTTCCATAATCACCCGCTATTTGAGCTAGGTGAAGGCAACAAACTCAGATTCAATACAGCTCGAATGTAGATGAAACCACTAGGGAATGCACCGTCAGTCTGTTAGCCGTCGTACTCCTGCCCGTGTTTGTCTCGGATGCACCATCTCCGGTAGGTCCCACAGCTGGTCACTCGGGACGAGGCGGATCTGACAAGGGTACATAGGCCGTGCACCCAGGACCGTTGTTGCTCGAGTCGTAGTCGGGATCAACGGGAAGAAAAAGCGCTGATGACACAGCCACCTACGCTTCCCCGTAATCCAGAATTGTAATCAGAATGTCAAATACTCCGAGGCGCGAGAAGGGCGAGGTATCATTGAATACAAAACCTTGTCCGTGACCTGCTGTACCAACAGTAGACCCTGGGATCTCGAGATATGCGGTCCGGTACACAAAAGCACGGTGCTTCGCTAGAGCGAACGAGCTATCGAAGACTTTGCTGTAACCTGAAACTCTGTAAGCACACAATAGTCGTCCACTGAGAACAGTGTACCTCAGGAATATCTCTAACCGGTACCGCCCCTTTCTTTGTACGACTCAATGTTCCTCGGATAGTCCTTAATTCAGAGGTACACCTCATATCCCTTCTTCGCCCCAAGAGTTTGATTGTGTTTTATCACAGTGCAGAAAAGCGTTGATGGCTATGTGGTCGGGCTGCAGCTTATCCTACTAGATCATACTTAGTTTGCGCGCCATGATTTAAATGTACAGTCGGATCACCCAGACTCCCCACAAATCGTCCGACACCCCAGTCCAAGGCCCAAGTACACAGAATCTAATGGGACGTGAGGGGGAGCGGCTATTGCAGTATCACCACGTATTGCGACGATAGAAATAAGTGTATCTAGATCGGGCAGCTTGTATAAACCAGACTTCAGTCATAATGTTCATCTACCTAGGTGCGTCTTCGGGCATACCACTGAATTTTTATGAATGAAAGGTATCGCAAGTTAAACGATCTTCAAGGTGGAAGACCTCCTGTGGTAGAGATGCTTGGCCCAGGCTCCAAGTGGGAGGATTGTGCTTGGATGGCTCGAACATCTACCCTCGCCACCTGCCACTCTGTAAATACGGAGGATCGAAAGCACAATTGTTGGTTATGCGGTTCGCGGCTAATGCATCGTACCCCCTCGGGCGATGAAGCCGCTTACTACGAGTGACTTTAGCCCGGGCTGGGCGAAGTACTCGGCGGCGGACGGGGAGGCAAAGCGGTTGGGATGGATGACCAGCGAGGTCCCAAGAACAGGTGACGAGCTCTGGTGCACGTTCAGACAGTTGGAGATCGGCGGAGGCATCGAAGATACCGTCTTGCCGGAGGGCGCGACGATCGTTATGACCGTAAGTACCTGATTTACTTTCTCGTTCACAAAGTCGTGGCTTGATAGTGATTTTGGTAAAGCCAAGGTGGAACTATACGACCTTATCGTGTTGGTGGTGTAGACACGTCCAGCGGTTAAGGTTGGGAGAAATGTTGCTGATTTGTTGTAATACTTCCCGCATTCTCAGGTCACTGAGTTTTGCCTTGGAGAGGAGAAAACATCTGTGCGCGTGGATATCGTGCAGACCGAGGATTAGAAACTGGAAAGTTAAATGGCGCCATTCTGGGAGTGAGATCGGGTCACCTAGATTACACCGTCAAGCAAAACGGGATAGCAGGTAGGCATATCATACCCCTGGGTGAGTCGACCAGGAACGATATTGTAGGCGACCCTCCACACGACATAGAGTGGATATGGGTCGGTTTGGGTATCATGGGATATGGAGGTGAATCGTGCCTCTACCCCAGTTTCAGGATCACGCAGATCTGCGTACCCCTGAAGCTCCTCGAACACGTACTTGACCTGGAGGCGTCGAAGTAAGAATGATAGGAACGCTTAAAGGCAGGACTCTGGGAGACGTACCAACTACCACCGCAGTTGTTCATCTCCCACTTCCCGCTGCAGAGTTCCTTCTTTCCACCTCTCAACAATGGCCCCGTCTTTTGCTTTCTCCCACCAGTTAGGTTTCTCCTCAATATAATTAGAGAGTGCACACACCCGTAATTCGACGATCTGAGACAGAAACCGCCTTTCAGGCCTTCAGGCGGGAATTGGACCGGCGGCGTTTGATTGGTTTTGCTCTTGAACTTGAGTTTGCGCTTGTCCTTGTCATGGTTGTCGAGCCAAGTCTGCTGACGAGCACATTTTTCCATGGCCACAGTGTCAACGTCGCGCGCATCGTGTCGTACAACGCGAGCGATAGGTAATGCCGCTGTTTTAGAAGTTGACGAAGTGGGGAGTTGATGGTGCGAAAAGACACGCAAACTATAGACGCAAGGTGATCTTACTACGACTCCAGACCCAACTTCTCTCAAACAAACGAGCCGGGTCACCCCAGGGCCCGCTTGTATATCATCAGCGGACTCGTTGTCCCTCACGAAGGAGGTTCAAACGAAACCATTACAGAAATCTCAGTGTTTTGTGGCACCTCAAACCCAGCGCTCACTCGGGCTCGCTGCCGCTCGCCCGAGTGAGCGCTGGCGAGCTGGGGTGAGATGCGTCAGTCTCACGTGGCGGAGATCTAGACCGAGCGACTCGGATCGATCCCAGTCGTGTGATCTTAATTAGTACACGCTGTTCAGGACGGGTTCAACATAGTTTCAATAGACTCGAGAGCGTGCACCCACGTCGTTGCAGTAGTTCGTGTGAATCAAGAAAGATTTTGCTTAAGTCCCATCTTTTCTAAGTCCTCCGATTATCCTAGAGGCGATAACACACGATCCAGTCCACTCCCCTGAATGCCTCCCCCCCAAGGGGACAGCACGAACACTCCCGAATGGTTTTGTACATGCGGAAAGTGTGGAAGAAGGGGAAAGGCCCTTACCAGAGCAACGTGGTATAGGCATAACCCCAGTGGGATCAAGGCCAAGTATGGAGCACTCACAGACAAAGAGATGGAAGCAGTTGATAGGATATGTGCCATCCCTCGTCCCATAAACAACTCTGCGAGAAAGCGACGTCGTGTGGAAATTGAAGAAGTCGAAGACCCCCCACATATAGCTGGGCAAGCTGCTGGATCGAGTTCGGTATGTATGATGTCACGTCTGCATATATGCGGCTCGAATGTATAATACTCACAAAACTATGTACCTAGAGTGTTCATTCTCATATAGAACTTAGCCGTAGTCGTCAGACGGCCCCAGATATGACCCAACCCACTCCTCCTACTCCTCCACTCGAGTCCGAGCAAGAGATCCGCCTGCTATCCCCTCCTGCAATCCCAGGTCCTCGTATCAACAATATTGGCCAGGAACCCCCTTCTCCTTCCCCCCCAATCAACTATTTTGATGAAGAAGCTCCTCCTGCTCCTCCTCAACACTCTGCAATGAATAATCTTGGTGATATTGAACCTGGAAGCGACGATCTTGATGAAGGAGGCCCCCCGGGTGATGATCTCGACCAACCTCTTCCTGAGTCAGATGAGGAACCCATTCCTCCTTCCGATTCTGATCCCGACGAGCCTCCCCCTGGTGACGACGAGGATGGCCCTCACATCACTCTGGATAGTATGAAAATGAACCTCCAATTTGTCCAGATGGTTGAGGAAGCAACCTTGGAGGCTCAGTTCAGCCCAGCTGAACTTCATACGTTTCAGAATCCTCAAGAACTCTGGTTCTCTCCCTCCGACGACCCAGATCTTCATCTGTCGATTTCATTCTTTATCTCGACCTTGGATCATCTTCAGTCTCAGAAAGCTTATGCCTCTGCACGCAAGAACATCCAAGAAAGGTTCCCCGAGTCAGAGATGCTCTCATATGACCAGGTCAAACAAAGAGTATCTAATCTATCTGGAGTGTTTACCTGGAAACACGACATGTGCATCAACTCCTGCGCTGCTTTCACTGGCCCCTTTGCACATCTGGAGAAGTGTCCTTGTTGTCACAAGTCTTGCTATGATGAGGATGAACTCAGGAAATCTAACAGCAAGAATAAGGTACCTCGGAAGGTATTTACAATGTTTCCTCTTGGTCCACAGCTCCAGTCTTGTTGGAAGAGTCCCCATATGGCTCAGCAGATGCTCTACCGTCGGGATAAGACTCGGGATCTACTGCAGAAGCGCAATCAAGGTGAGGACTATATCTATGATGATATCTTCTGTGGCTTGGACTACCTGGATGCTGCCAAAGCTGGTGATATCAAGGACTACAATATGGTTGTCATGCTTTCTATAGATGGAGCCCAGCTTTATTGCAACAAGAAATTGGACTGTTGGATTTATATCTGGATTATCCTCGACCTCGCACCTGATCAACGCTACAAGATTCGTAATATTATCCCTGGCAGTGTCATTCCTGGTCCAAAAAATTCCAAGCATCTCAATTCCTTTCTCTTCCCAGGTCTTGCCCATGTCTCTGCCCTTCAGAAGGAAGGGATGCGTATCTGGGATGGCTGCAACGGTGTTGACACCCTCTCCTTCCTCATCCTCCTCCTGATTCTCGCAGACGCTGTTGCTATGGCTGAGTTGAGCAGTTCTGTTGGTCATCACGGCAAGAAGGGATGCCAGATATTCTGTGGATTCTTTGGGTGCAATAAACCCGGTGGACCTCACTATTATCCTGTCTTACTTCAGCCTCTGGACTCAGATGTCGTTGGCTCCAATCACCTGGACTTTGATATCAACAATCTATCTGAAGTAAACACAGCTTTATATTGAGAAGAACTCAACCATGTCCTCTCCTCTCCTAATGAAGCTGAGTACTGGAGGTGACGACTCGAAACTGGTATCAGGAAGGCCAGTATCTTTGACGGCACTCCTCGTATCCTTGAGCCACCAACCTGCTTCCCTGGAGATATCATGCACCAACCTGTAATCAATCTGATGGGCCTGATGTTTGAGCTGTGGTGTGAGCATGAGAACTGTAGGAAGGGAGATGGCTCTACTGACGTCTGGGACTGGGCCATTTTGAAGGGGAACGTCTGGAAGACTCATGGCCAGGCAGTTGCAGATGCTGCTCCATACTTTCCTTGCTCTTTCGACTGCACTCCTCGCAATCCGGCCAAAAAGCTCTCGAGTGGCTACAAAGCCTGGGAACTTCTTCTCTATTTCTACGGTCTGGGACCGGGTCTATTCTATGGAATTCTCCCAGAGGCATACTATAAGCACTACTGCAAGCTCATTGTTGGCATCTGAATCATGTACCAATGCGAGATATCTCCTGAACAACTCCAACTTGCTCACTGGTCTCTTCTCGAGTGGGTTCTCGAATTCAAGCATCTTTACTATTGCTGGAAGACTGAGCATCTCCACTTCGTCCGCCAATGCGTTCACTCCCTTGTCCATCTTGCCCCTGAAACCCTTTGCATTGGACCACCCTCACTTTTGGCTCAGTGGACAATGGAGCATGTGATTGGTGTTTTTGGCTCACTGATCAAGCAACCATCGAATCCATTCGCGAACCTCACTGAACAGGCCAAAAAGGTTGTGGAAGTTAACTCAATAATTGTAATGTGGCCCTCTTTTGAGCAGATTAAGAAGGATCCCCATGGTTCTATTGATATCGGCAACGGGTATATTCTCTTGGGTCCGAAAGACACCAAAGGCTATCGTCTTCCTGATACTGAAAAGGACACACTCGTTCCATTCTATTCTGGTCTCGGGTCCATCCTGAGAAGGTCTATCTACCGATGGGCAAGACTACAGATTCCCACAGGGCAAACCACATGATCTTATTGGAAAGAGGTTTCCTGCATGTCGAAAGCAGCCTGGACTGATCGCAATGTAAAGGTATGCAGCTCGATCTAAATTACATTTAGATTTTAACTTTACACATGATGTTGGCATGCTGTAGGTCCTACATCAAGGCACGATTCGCTTTGCGGAAGTACAGTTCTACTTCCAGGCCATCGTCGAGGGGATCAACGAGACCCTTGCCCTTTGCTCTCTATATTCTCCAATTGACAACCTCTGCAGGGAATACTCAAACAGTGCTCTCAATGTGTGTCGTTATGAGGGGGGAAATCATTTGGTTGTCATCTGGGTGAAATCTATTCTTTCAGTCGTAGTGATGGTTCCATTTGTCAGGCAAGGTGAACAGGTTCGTGAGTTTTTTTTGGTAGAAAAATTCGCCTTAGGTGTAATTGATACAGGTGACATTGTAGACTAGAGTATCAGTATAAACGCATATATAAATATATTGATCAGAGTCGACGTGCCTTGCCCCAGGTAGATAAGATCACCGTGGTTGGGGCCACTTTTTTCTCCCTGGGGTCCCCAACACATTTCTCTCTTTCTGCTTTTCCCCATCTTCTCTCTTCACTACCACCATCTCTACCTATGATGTCTCCATCCTCGTTTGTTTTTTCTAGTGATCCAGAGGTGCAATCCGGCTCGGATTCCCTCTCATTTGCCTCTCAGTCACCTCTTCTTCGAAAACAGGACCCTTCCTCTCACTCAGATATGGACTTATCGTCTCAAGTCAACGATCTTGACAGGTTCTTCTTGGCTCCCAACAACAGTGTGAGTTCACACTCCCAAGAATCGTTTATGATATATCCAAGTCCTCCCATGGTACGTGCACTCACTGGGGACATGGGGTGGTGGATCCATTGGGTACACTGCAGGTACACTGCAAGGAAAT